>JAPFUF010000878.1:0-33449 GCA_030780645.1 Aschersonia sp. MBC 508
CTTCCGCTGACCCCCCCCCCCCCCCGTCACTTTCCAGTGGTGATGCGTCGAAGAATTCTCGAAGACATGAAACTTCCAGATGGCACATTTCTCAAAAAAGGCACCGACGTCTGCGTCGCAGTGGACAACACGTGGGATCCCCGGGTCTTCGAAAACCCTGAGAAATGGGATGGCGCTCGGTTCTGCAAGCTCCGTCAAGGTGGTCTGGACAACACGACGCAGTTCGTTTCCGTCGGTCAGCACAATTTGGTTTTTGGCTACGGCAAGCCTACGTGCCCGGGCCGCTTCTTTGCGTCGGATTCGCTGAAAATGATGCTGGCGCACATCATCATGAAGTATGACCTGAGACTTTGCGACGCGAAGCCAAAAGTCAAGTACTACGGAGTATTTGCGCACGTGGACGACAAGTTTGCGTTTGACGTCAAGAGAAGAAAGGCGGAGATTGATCTCGACAGCTTGTAGGCTAAACAGTTGGGGGAGATTGGAAAAGTGGCAAGCAGTCACCTCAGTCGGCCGGGGCATCAGATAATTTGCCCACTGCGACTGTAGATGAGGGCCGTTGGAAGACACTAATCGATGAATCGGCTTTCTTTGCCTTTTTCCCTTTTCTATACTTGGAAACGAGATGGTGGCTGGTCGATATTTGATTATTTCATTTAACCGCCAAGCCCCGACTGGGGCCCCCATTTCTGCGTAGTGCCACACAGCACGGATACAGCAGTGCTGGGCAGCGTCCTTGCCCATAAAAAGACTTTATCAGAACAGCGAGGAACTGCCGCTCGCACCGAGCTTTGTGAAACACCATGCGGCAAACTACGCCAACCTTGCTTCATCGTCGCTAACATAATAGGAGCGTAGCCGTACAGCCAGCACCGGCACGCTTAAATGATAATCCGAATCGTCCTCTTATAATCAAGTGTCTACCATCTGTCATTAAACAACTCAATCTTCTTCTTTCGCGGGATGCCACCGACACTAGAGCTTGTAGGTCGACGCCCCATATCGATCGAATCTGCGCTCGATGAGGAAGTAAATGTGGTCAATTGGGCATCTTATGGCCCCGCCACGGACAGATTCTATGAGGAGCTCTGGGAACAAAGACAATCGATTGGAGCTCTTGTCAAAAATCATTTGGCACTGAGCAAGCGAGATACATGCGTCGTCCTACCACCATCCCAATGGATTCGAGGCAGCTTCAATGTCTGCATCTTTGTTGATGTCAACTCCAAGAGTTCATACAAGAAGGTCGTCTTCCGTTGTCCAATGCCCCACAAGCTTGCTGAAGCCAGGTATCCTGGCAGTATAGATGAAAAACTTAGCTGCGAGGTGGGAGCGTCTATATGGCTAGATGAACATTGCCCGGAGATCCGCTCAGCCTTTTTGTTGGGTTTCGGATTCTCCGATGGTCGTCATGTATGTCCCGCCTCAAATCCCTCCAAGTACTGCTGTCGCTCATTAGCCAGTTTACCCATACAAAACATATGCCATTCTTCTCTCGTCTTAGCCGTTTCCTGTGGCGTTCTATCTACAAACTTTTCCGACTTCCGTTACTTTCCCACTATATCTACAATCCGCTGGGCTATCAAATACGCTCGCCGTACATAGTATTGGAATACCTAGGTCCTGAAGTGGGACAGATGCTTTCAGATTCCTTTGATGCAAACCGAGAAGACGATGCCCGGAGGCAGACATTATTCAGGGGAATGTCACGAATACTTCTCTCGCTTGCCCGCATTCCCCAAGCGCAAATTGGGTCTTTCCAGCTCCACAACAACGGCTCTATTACTCTAACAAATCGACCCCTTTCTTGTTCAATGATGATTATAGAAAATGACGATGCAAAAAGGACAATACAAAAGAATACCACATTCAAATGCACTGATTCGTTTGTATCGGAAATACTGACTTTTCATGACCACCGATTCCTCAGCCAGCCAAACGCCGTCTACAGTGAAAGCGACTGCCGTGGCCAAATGGCAGTCAAAGCTTTGCTTCGAATTTTGTCACCCCATTACATCAAACGAGAACTCCGCAACGGACCATTCTTACTTCAGCTTACAGATTTCCATGCGAGTAATATCTTGGTTGATAAGGACTGGAATATTACAGCCTTACTTGACCTGGAGTGGATTTGTGCACTTCCGGCAGAAATGCTCGACGTACCGTATTGGCTGACAGGCTGTGCCATCGACCAGATCAAAGGCGAGAAATTGGACCAGTTCGCTCATGTACAACGAGAATTCATGCGCATATTCAAGGAGGAAGAGCAAGCTGCGCAATCGAAGGCAAAACACAGTATTAATCTGTCCCAAGTCATGCACGACACGTGGGATTCAAAAGGAGTGTGGTTTTGGCATTGTATATCATCTGTGAATGCCATGTACTTTCTTCTCGAGACTCATTTATATCCACCCAATTTTCTTTCTGTCGAAGCAGAGACATTTTTGTCGAGGTTCTGGTGCAGAGATTCGGAGGAAGTTGTTCAGAAGAAAGTCGCGGACAAGCAAGCATACGACGATCAAGTTCGAAGTATGTTTGTCAATGAATGAATGTGATAAATTTCAAGACCTTCCTAGGCCAAACAACAAGGCGAGCGTGGGGTGTTCAGTGTCCTCGTTGCATGAAAATGGCAACCCAATAGGCAATGTTTTGAGCGGCATAAACAACTATGTTTTTCTGCGCCTTACGGTAGGTATCATACTATGTATCCCTTTTCAATCAACCGGCGAAACGATCTGTAGGGCTGTTACTGCTGCCTAGCATAGCGCGAGGCTGTATCTCCGTAGGGGTTTTCGTCGCGCGGGGATGACCTAGTTTACATTCTCCTCCGATGACATCACAGAAGGTGAAATGACTCACATGACCTTGTCGGTGTGCCGCGCAACATTCGAGACTCAGCCGCGGAAGTCATGAGAAGGCTGAAGAAGCCTAGGGATCATACTTGATATAGGAAATTAGTGCATTGCAAAAGAAAACGGAAAGGGTACGGCATGTGCACCAGGTTATAGCAAAGATGCGCCCAATCCGTCGCAGGGCGAAAATGGAGTCAAAACAAAGGCGGCCAAGAAATCCCGTGCGTCGCATTCTGTGTAGCGTGAGCTGTATTGTGGTCTGCTAGTGGTCCGCATGATTAACTGATGGTGAAAAATCAGACAGAATGTTCTTTGCACTCAAGATATGAGTGATGCCAAGTGTGAAAGAGTAATCTGCCGCGGTGGGAGGCGATATTCTGCTTAGCTACCGTCTTTAAAGTAATAGACCAAGTTCTACGTTCATCTGGTGTGGACTTTCCATCGTGATCCAGAGCGCAAAACGGTACTATTTGATAATTTCGTAGTGAAAATCCTTACCTTCGGTGCATCCGAACGCTCGAGGGCCATGGCTACTCGGTGGGGTCGGTTGTGTTCTCAGCGGATGGCCAAACGCTGACCTCAGGCTCAGCTAATAGGACCATCAAAGTATAAGATGCAGCAACGGGCTCTTGGCTCCGGCGATCGGGGCTTGGCCCAAATGTCAGCTTGGCTTGCACATTTGCTGTAGTTCGGATGACAATCTGGTCCTTGAGTCCCAGGCAGTGGCCTGCTCTGGTTAGGCTGGTGTAAACAATGCTCCAGTGCAGATGAACTAGTTCAACTCTGGACCTGGCATAAGATCAGACCCAACGGAGGTAGTCACCTATTAGAAACACAGTGTCGGTGCAAATTGGCCGTCCGTGCATTGTTGGTAAGCAACGACTAAGTTCGCCTCGCACCCCACCTATGCAAATCATCATCTGCCGAATTGCACTTTAACATATCAAGCATTGTCATTGAGTCTCGCTTTGCCCCGATTTTCTACCTGGTTGCTCTGTTGAGTGAAAGAGTCTCAATTAGCTATAAATTGTCATCCACATAAGTATGCCTCGCGCAAGATGTCCGTGGTTGACAAGAAACACAACCTGACAAAGCATCCGCTAGTGTACCCGGTTGTGTCGCGCTTAGTCCATCGTCAATCTGGGAACCTAGGCAGGTATTCAGCATTGGGATGGATTATGTTAACACCATTCTCTCATCATTAACCGCCAAGATCTCACCCAGATTCCCCACTCAATGCCTGATTCAACAGTTTGGGTTCATATTTTTCGCATTGTTTTTTCCCCCTCTGTCGGTGTATGCTCACGGCGACCGAGACCTGAACAAGAAGCTGGAAAAAACCCCTGCTTATTCCCCACTGTAACCAATGCCATATCATGCTCGCTTGACGAGTGGACACTGACGGCGCCGCTCCATCTGATTGACTGAGAGTCAAGAAGCAGTATTTCAAGGAGTCATGCAATGACTTCTATTTGCCACGATTGCTAATAATGTCGTAGATCGTCGAAGCGAGCATCGCTAACCCGCGGAAGTATGTGGGCCATGCACCACTCGTATGTAACGCCATCTTGCAATGGATCACTTCTTGATTCATGAAAACGAGCTTCCCAGCGCTTTATGATCAGTATTCTCTCGTCAGATGGAAGGTGATAGGCGGTCATTAGCGACGGCCTGTCCGTGTTCGTGGAGTTTGTGAACCCATTCAGCCCGGGCGGCCTGTGTCGATACTGACCTCGTAAACGTGGGCTCTGCCAAGGCGAAACAGCCACGTCAGCCCTATGAACAGATGAGTTCCATTGTGTACTTTCACTGTGCACAATATCACTGTGCACAATATGATGGCAAATTCAGAACGAGGCACGTGAGCGCTCTTCGTAGCACCTAGTCATGGTATTCCTGGACTTTTGGCTGCGATGAGAAGTTACCTTTCGGAACAAAGGTACCGATCGTGTCGGCGGGGCATGCGGGGAGCGATTTGATGCTGTGCCCTGAGGAACTCGTATTGCTGTTGGAAGCGACAGCGGCTGTCTGTACATGACACTCAGCCAAGCGCCTCACGTTCGCAACTCATGAGCGCGCATCTTCCCGTGAATCCACTTGGTAAATTTCGTTCATTTCAGACAACTGCTCCGGTGTCACTCTCAAGTGATAGAATTGAATTAGACATCATGTAATATTAACACACCATATCCGGCCAGAGCATCGGACATCTACACTGTCTCACGGGGTTCAGACCTTGGGTACGAACCATGCACAGGTACGGGCACACGAGCACAGCGTACCTGCTAGACGCCCGGCCGCCTTACTTTGTTATAACGGAAAGTAATCGTGCATTATTGCAGACGCTTGAGTTTCCACTGCACCTGCCTTCCGGTTTACTTCGTGACCTTGGCCTGTCTTGGTGTGTCTGGGGACAAGGCGGAACGGCGCGGTTCATTTTGAAAACAGTGGCATCAGTGGGATGAATACGAAGGCCGACAGTGTTGCCAGGGGGGTTAGTTCCACTCAGAATTGGGTTCAGAGGCTATGGCAGTGGGCTGCTCTGGCCGGCGTATGTAGTGACAGCACAACTTGGGGGGATTGCCTAGCCGCAGCAAGAGGGAAACAAACAAACACTATGAGTTCAGACTAGACACAGCATAACTCATTTCCGGTCGGCGCCTGCGTGAAATCGAAATTCTGCCCTCGCCCTGGAATGACTGGGATTGTGAGAGTAGCCGCGCGTCGCAGGCAGCTGCAATGAAAAAAAGATGAAAATAAAATGAAGACTATGAATGAAGAATTCTATGCGACGGATCCGGTGAGGGATAGCGGCGGCGTGATGGCGGGTGCTGGTAAGAATTGTGTATGGGTAGGGGGGTTCATAGACGCGCAATGGCAGTACAGGAAAGGCTCGCGGCGCAGTGGGATTCTCGTTTTCAATACTCGCGCCTGCTTGGCAAGTGAAGAGTGGTCTGATTTGTGGGAGAATGGAATACTTATAAGCCATGACTCGCCTGCCGGTAATATCATTCATTTAGTATTGATTGATAACGGAGTGGATCAGACGGCAGAGACAAGCGCCGGAAACGTACTGCATCCCAACTCGCGGGCCGCCGTAAACCGGCATAAAACGAGTTACTATATAAAGTGGGACTAGGCCATCGAAGGGCGCAACTCCAGTCCTCTTGATGCACGTGAAGTCTCGTAACCGTGCAAGATGGGCTGATTTGCAAGAGTTAAGATGAACTGTCGACTAGCTCCCGTTGCGTGGGGTCCGTCCCTGGGCTCCGATGCATAGCTTATTGTATGGAGAAGATCTCCAGGCTTCGCGACTCGTCGAATCAAACTTTAATGTGAAAGTCACGATGTTTTTGCGAGGTGAGTGCATCTGCCTGGAATGCCATGAGCAAGTTTCCATGTGTTTGGAAATTGCCACCGCTCAGAAATCCCAACATGAGCATGACTCAATAGCCTTGATCGTCGATTCGTGCCGTGTTCAACATTATGCGAACCGTATCACGGTATTTCGTGATGTAGAGGGTGATGTTGGGAATCACAACAGTTTTCACAGACGGGAGTATAAGTATCACGCGCAGAGACAACTTCTAGATAGGTCTGGTGCAAGACAGGCGCGGAGCTCGATCTCATTCCCCAATTGTCCAATCTTTTGAAGCCTAGCTATTGGCAACTGGGTCTCTGTTTCCACAGTCGACGATCGCCCATCGCAGCATTTCATTTCACCTCAGAATGCTTCCGTCTTGGGCTTCGACGGCCACCTGGCTGGTCCTCGGTCTCGCATGGCAATCCGCGGTAGAGGCACGGCCGGCCTTGGAGGCCCGGCAAGATCGGCCAGCCCCGATGTCCAACATGCCGCCTGGCAGGTGGTACGTAATGATCCCCGAGGGTCGAAATGGTGTGGGATCACCCGCCTACTTCAGACACCAGGGCGGACTGAGCAACCAGCCGCGACGAGCAGAGGGAAATGTCCGACCCGGCGGGGATGATGCTCCCTTCATCCGACCCGATGTCGATGAAGTCGGCAATCTGATCCTGCAGGACGTCGTCGAGAGCCAAGCCGACGTCCAACAAGCGTTGTCGGAGCACAGAAACGCTGAGCGAGTTTGGTTGTTTGAGGTCGCGACATCGCCAAACATGCTGTTCTTTCCCAATGATCCGGCGGCCGGACAACCGTCGGCTCACAACATCATCGGAGGCGTGCGTTGGTCACAGGTCAGACGATACACGGTGTTTAGCAGCCAACCACACTCGCCTTCGGGAGAAGGCGATCAAGAGTCGCCAGAGTTCCTTCAACCATACGGCTTGACGTGGCTACAGAATACCGATGATTACGACCCGAGGTGGGAAACGTTTGGTGCGACTCGCGCAGACGAGGACGTTTGGCTTGATCATCCGAGACCTGAAAGCGAGCGGGCTAGGGCAATCATGAGGAGAGTGACTAGCGAAGAGTTATTCCCGGCCCACGACCGGCGGCAGCTGGTGCGTGAGCTCCTCGACTGGGACATTGAAAGAGAGCCCCAGCGCGGTTTCCCTTATCTGCGCCCGAGACAACGTAAGTCACTTCGTACTGGAAGCTTTATTTCCCGTCCATATATGCGCGTTTATTTCTCTTGCATGTACTGACTTGGCTTGCAAATTAGCCGAGAGCCTGAGGTGGCTGGCACTGATGCAGGCGGACTGGGCTCGTATCCCTGACATTTCAGACGAGATCCGCAATGCCATGTTCTCGGGACTTCCCCGCGCCTCGCAGTGTCTCGCTGCGTGGTGGTCTTTCTCCAAGCACTACAACGGCAAAGGTCCAAACGGCAAAGGTCCAAACGCCAAACGAGCGGACGCAAAGGAAGACCCGTGCGAGGAACTCTCCGCTGCGGCCAAGGCCATCAAGAACATCCCGCAAGCGTGCAAGAATATCAAGAACATCAAAGTCCAGATTAACTTGTCTGACAAATGGTTCTCCTTCTCGGGCACCGGGGATGATGTCGGCGGCACGCTCCAAGGTTCAGCCGGAACAGCTAACTTCCACTTTGCTGAGAGCCCTTCGACTGGCGAGTCGAAACAAATCACCATTGACATGAAGCAGTTTGAGTCGGAGGAGATCCCCGTCGGTGCTATCAACAGGCTGATGTTGACTGCCAAGGGCATTCACTCAAGCCTCTTGACCAATGACGAGTTCACCGTACAAGGTAAGACAATTCACAAGCATAAGATAAGTGACGTCAGAGACTGACTCGGTTTTGCCAGACATCTCGCTTTCGGCAGAGTGCGCCGACCCCGCATTCAAGGCCCAAGACAACAAGTACGTTGGGATCAACAAAGATTTTAAACACTCCTCGGGCTGGGGCTGGTCGCAATTCGAAAAGGAGGTTGTTGGCGTCCTGGTCATCAGCCCCGAGGACTGGACCTTTTCTCCCCCTTGTCATAAGATGAAGGACCTCAAGGCTCGATTCGTCATGGGTGATGACGGAACTTACGACGAGCTTTCTTTCTCTCTCGGAAAGGGCAAGCGAGTCCATCTCGGCACGAACGTCGATTCGGGCAAGGAGATTCCCGTCGACATAAACATGAAGGAGGTGTTTGGCAAAGAAGTCGTGGGCGTCCGCGACTTGAACGAAGTCAAGCTGTTTGATAACCTGGCCGGCGGTCTCTGGCCGGGCGACGAATGGAACTTTGGAGGCATTACTTTCACGGCAAATTGCGTCGATACTAATAGGAAGGCGGAAATGAAGCGGTGGGCATCAGTCAACCAGGACCTCAAGCACAAGAAGAATGACGAGGCGATCTGGACTGGGAAAATTACTCCTGAGAACTGGGTGGAAGTCAAGTAAAAAGGGTTGGTTTTGATACATTCAGATGCGGCTACCAGCGAAAGTTACTCGAACAATTGCAGAAAGAGCCAAGTCGATTATAATTAATAATAATAATAAAGTAATTCCAACTACACAAAAGATCGGGTGATTATGTCAAGCTGGGGATGAAGTTTCAGAACAAATCATGCAATACGAATAGCGTCGACAGTCGTGCAAAGCTGAGAGAGCGGGAGCGTATGACATTACTTGCGCACGGTATTATTAGGCATACTAGAATGCGACGCATTTCATGTCATTATCGAGATTTTGAGTGCCAGAAACAACCTGCCGAATCAATTGGCGTGCATGGGCCATTGGCACCATCTCGTAAAGGTGCATAAAATCGGTTCTCGGGCCCATCCCTACGAGATTCCTGCAGACTTAACGCACCAGTCGCAAACAAGAGGTTAGAACAGTGTTCTATCTTTGATTGACATGATACCACACATCTCGTGAAATGACCCGCGCACAGCTACCTTTTTCGCTACAATTTCCACTCGTTTAGCCACCGGCTGATCAGACTGGCATCAAAGGGTTTCATTGAGGCCAGACAAGGCCTTGCGGTCACGGCCGATCCATTATCAATCCTGATATCGCTCGGCCATCGCGTCAATTGATCCAATAAATTGAAGGCAGACTCCATCATTGGGATTTCGTCTTCATTCTTCTTGTTTTCTTTTCGGACTTCCTTGATCCATTGATCCAAAGCAATGACCCTGACATCCGCTCAAAGTGCTTCTCCAAGTATTGGACAAGCGCATCCCACGATATCTCATGCATGCTGGCAATACTGTAGACTTGTTCCTTCTGATGTGATGTTTGAAGAATCAGGTCCATCATGGCCCGTCGAGCCCGACGAATGCAAAGTAAGAATGGGACGATTTTGGGCCGTCTTCCAGGGGTATTGCTCGAAGCGAAAGGGACCAGGGTCCATTTCCAACATGTGCTGCCAGGGCGGACAAGTAAGGCATTCGAGACCGGATTTGGCTTCCTCTAGCTGCTTGACAAGGGCTGCAACTTCGAGGGGGTAAGATGACGAGTGTGCATTGCGTCTGGGTCAGCAGCGATGCATTGATTGTGGGAGAATGCCGGGGCGATGGAAAGATGACCTAGAGATCGGAACGTGACCTGTCGATTATTGCCCATGCATGAATGTGGTACTTGCATTCTGACCGCACTTGATGGCCGCGGAAAAGACGTCGGCGCTGCGAAGATCGGGAACGCCTATGAAGCAAAATATTCGGAAATTCTCACTCCGGCCAAAACGCTTCTTGATCCAATGAGCCATAGCATCTGAACATCGAGCCATGTCGCGGAATGAAACATCACGAAAGCTGTCATTGAGACCCGACGATTGGGGAATGGCAGTGTATAGTCGGTCCGGGCTCGCTCTTGCTACATGATGAAGGGTTCGGTGAAGTTGCCTGTATCAAGACGTGAGAGTGACCATGGCTGAGACAACAAGGTGAGAGATATTTTATCTTTTTTTCGCGGGCCAAGACTGGTGATGAACCCGGCACTGACAGGCCGAGCCCCTGTATGCTTGACAAAATACCTAGGCAAAGAGACAAGCTAGTGAGGTCCGGGATCCGCTTAGTATCTCATTAATGTCTCTTGAGAAGTGGCAGCCGAACGTGCGGGGTCTCCTTATCGAGCGGGAGTTGGACGCACGCTGCCGCTTGTACTTGGAGACGAGCACGACCGGTTGATTACAGCATTGTTCATCACGGCCTGGTCTCTCGTCTGCCCATGGTGGTGGAATCTGCGCTGGGCCGGTTATGTGTTCCCCGTAACCATGTGGAGTTTTGTCAGCATTCGTATTATGTGCCGACATTTTGTGGAGGGAGATAAGCACGCCGACCCTTCAGATATGGTGTATGTGGATGCCGTGTCTGCATGCCCTCTTCTCACTTGTCCGTTTCTGGAATCAATGAAAACGGCGTATTTTTCTTAGGGCAGGCAGCAGTTGCTCGCTCCCAAGTCCTGAAGTTACCTTGCCAAACCTGGCAGATACTTCTTTGGTTCGTTTTTTTTTTCTTTATTTGAAAGCCTGGATTTTGCCATTGTAGTTCGAATACGAAGCTAATGATTTGGAAAGTACTTCGCTCAATATTCATGTTGCGGCAACTAAGGCGACGCCGATGGTTCTCAGCTAAGTGACGAACATTTCAAAGCTAAGTCACCAGACAAAGCTTCAGGTCCGCACGTCAGAGCCGATTCACAGCATCAAGACATCATGCATCGCAGTCTGCCTCAGGAGGATGACATTGAGTTGGGAGACAAGCCTGGCCCTTGTCTGGATGCGCCTGCCACAAAAATCCTGAAGACGACGTTGATTGAAACATGGCACAGTGTAAGTGCGTCTCGCTAGATGCTGGGAATAGCTCACTGCTGCAACCGGGCAAGCCAAACGAACGCTGGTCTCCACCTTTGGTTCTGTACCAATGGAGGTGCAATATCAGCTGTGAAACTTGGTCAGGGCTGTCGAAAGAGCCTTGTCATGGTCAAGTCTTGGCTTATCTCAAGCAGGGAGACGGAACAGTGAGAAGAGAAAGAAAGGGCCGTTGTTGAATTCATCAGCCGCCTGACTTGATATCTGATCGGTCACACCACATTTTAGTGATTCTTAAAATCAAATTGGCAACGGACGATCATTCTTTCCTATTCCAGTTTCGGGAAAGTCAATCATCGAGCTGCATAGATGGCGCCAATCCATAACGTTTCCGCCAAGTACAGCAATAGAAGGCTAGTCTCTCAACTACTCAAATAGGGGTAGACTCTGCCAAGGAAAGGCATGCGTCTTGATTCGTTCTTCCTCCGTAGGATTATGGCAATCCGAGCCGTGACACAAGTCCGGTTTCTCTGGTCTGCAAGGATCCTCGTTGATGCTACCTATCAAACCCAACAACATTTTTCACACTCTAATGCAGCCTTGTGTAATCCACCCTCGGCCACTTGATATGTGTGTGAATTGGTAAGGCCATGAACAAGAAGACGTAGAGCTCTAGCCGGTAATAATGTATCAAAGACTAATATCGGATTACATTGATCACACCGCAGGCGACTGGGCCCTCTTCACACCTATCGTTGAGTCTGCTCTGCTTTGATCAGTCATGAGAAATGGCGCGGTATGATCCCCGTATACGCCTTTTACAGGCGTGAGTCTCGGATCCCGTCGTCTCTGCCGTTCCATAGATGGATTTGAAAGGTATTGAAAATAGTTGCGGAGTGTTACAGCACTATGGCTGCTTAAAGGGCTGTGTTGAAATGTCATCACCCTGACACGAGTCAGGGCGGGATTTGGCCAATCAGCCCTGTGACCTGGGACCTTTCAAAGCACACGTGGGAATGTCAGTGGGAGCATATGCAGCTAGTCAATCATGCATCCTATGGTCGGTTGGTTTGCATAGACTCCAGACAAAGCACCTCCTACATGGAGCATAACTGCTGGCTTCACCAGGAAGGCTCTTGAACTTATTTGTAAAACTTGGAAAATCGAGAGGACCAATAACCGAAAAGGGGGTGGCGTTCTGCATGGGAACACCATGTACTTTATCGCCGCCAACAAGCAGCATAAGCGGATGATCAACAGGTAGAGGCGAGCCGAGAGCTCCAACGGCAAGACTCCCGGCCGCCGCTGACTTCATGATGCTTGAACAATGATGTTCAAATGAGAAGACGGAGAACTTCCGTCTCCGTCGTACTTCGGCAAGGCTCCAATTTTGATATCACGTCAAAAATTGCAAAGCCGCCTGGCGTCAATGGCGTGTACATTTCGGGCTTGTATATACCGACAATTGTGATCTCGGAAGAAATGTCAAGGTACTTAGGGTCCTACCGTCTCATGGAAACTGGAGTCTCTATGCAGTAAAATACCAGTCACGCGTAGCGCGCAATCAGTGCGAAGAAATCACCCACAGCAGCCGCACAACCAACGCATGACCGCTCAGGTATCTTCCAATCACGACCCATCCGCCGCGTTTCTTGCCGCGACTCATGAATCTGCTGTTGAATGCCTTGCAGTGATTGTTCGTTCTTTGCCTAGCGAGGAAACAATTTGCATATCAGAAGACTGCATTCGCACGATATTTAGGGACATGTTCAAATCTGGATTGCATTTCCATGGGCTCAGTATCTCGCACGTAACTAGAAAGTCGTTCATTCCTATAGGATACAACCTTGGGTTCTACATTGAAGTTTCTGCCAAAGGTTTGCGTACACTGTCGCCTCTTTGGTCTGTTACTTTTGGATGTGCCACGGTGCCACGACTGGTTTGGCCAAATTCAGGGACCCGCCCGGATCTTTAATGAAATTACACAGGGAGAGCAATGGCGAAGTTCCATGAAACAAACGTGCTCGAAAACGTGACGGGTTAATTATGACTCTCTGCAATCGTATCCTCACCGAAAATAAGGGCAAAAGTCGTGCGCGTCAAGGAAAGGGTGTAATCGGCGAGAATGCGCTGTGTTCTGTGGAAGCGTCCAATGCCAAGACGAAGTTCAAAAATAATAGCTGCCTTGAGCATCTAGTGCTAGTTTTATTATTTATGATTCATAAACGTGCTCTATGCCTAATTAGGATTACAGGGCAAATTTAATATTTAAATAGGTAAATATAGACAGAGGTAGTGCTGAAAATTAACTTATAGTCCTACCACATAGAATATGGATATATTCTGAATACCTCTCATGGGTATGAGCAAGCCTTATGTAAGGGGAGTTTACTCACGGCAGGCGCATCACGAGTGTTCTGGTCATTTGAGTTTTGCGAATGACTGCATTTGCTGGGAGGGTGTCATGGATTAGGCTTAGGCCCAATCAGCGAGCTTAATGTGTGTGCGCGCGGCCGGTCGCGCACAAGCGACATAGTGCAGGTTGAAGAAGTCACGCATGGCTTGTTTAATTCGTAGCCTTTAAGCCGCTAGGCTAAAAGGACCTTAACCGGGGCGATGCGTGCCTGCACAGTTCTGGTCAGAGGAAGGAGGAGCCCAAATTTTGGGCAGGAGGCTCGCTTACAGAGAGGGCAGGATGGAGGGGCTCGACAGCCACCTATTTAGCTTTTGTGGTACCCCACTAGTAAATGAAATAACCATCTGTCCTGCATCTCCCATCTACCCCTCATTTGAGTGCTGTCAGGATCAAAAGCAGGGATCTGTGAAGACGAGCGAAATTGCTAAAACGACTGAACGCCTGATCGCTGCCTTTGGCACCATGATGAGCGACTATGGCTATCACAGCTGTGGGCTGGGATCACGAGATTGGAGGAAAGATGCGAAAGCTTCGGTAGTCCAAGCTCCAAATGCATTGCGATAGCTCTGAGTTGAGACCTTGTTTGAAGACGTTATGCGAGTATTTTACACATACCGAGACTTGAATGCGACTTCAATTCACGATATTCCGGCAACCGATATCTATACACATAAGCCGCGATTGAAGGCCGACGTTAGCCCCCCCAAAAAAGCCTCGCTCCTTCCTCCAGTCAGCTTGCACTCACTATAGCCCAAATGGTTACACTGTCACAGAAGGGGGCAATAGCTCTTCGTATTTTTGTCGCGGCAAAAGGTGGCCAGTCGACTGGCCGGTAGCTTGTCGCCTCATGACATCTCATATATAATATCTCATACCGCCTAGGCCTAGGGAATACAACCCTAGGACTACCTGTCACACATAGGTATACTAGGCGAGAACTGCACAATGCAGGTATCGAACCATCAACTATACGGGGTTTCCAGTGGAATTTACAGACTTCACCACACCACTAGACCACCTCCCGGGCTCATAATTATCGCGGCAACAGGTGGCGCAGCCGACTGACCGGTAGCCGCTCGCTTAGGGTTACATCTTATAATCATGTCCACCGTGACAATTCTTTGTCGCGATTGGAACGGTGGAATGACGTCATGTTTCGTGCAGTTCCGACCACGAATCTGAGCACGATTCGAACCCGTTTGGCGCACCCCTGAAGCACACCCGCCCGCTATAAGGCAGCCATTCTGCGATGAGGCTGTCCACCAGAATACCGTCGCCTGCCACAGCCCGATTCCCGTCACACGCCCGAACCTCACGCGTAAGAAGCCTGTGCTCACCGTTTCGCATGGCCAGTGCTATGGCTGAGCTACCATCATTGAGCGGGGTCAAGATCGACGTCCCCAGCGGTGTCACGCTAGAAGAAATCTGGTCCTGCCGGCCGTTCAAGGTATACCAGCCCGTCGGCTTCCTCTCGACTTCAATCCGCAAGTTCTCCTGCTCACAAGATTCAGGAATGGGTAAACAAGCTCCAGAGCTCCCTGGAGCTACAGGCCCAACCCTCCCAGCCTTTCCACTCAGACCCGTACGCCCTGCGCTCAATCACAGTGCAATCGGTCGAGCGCTGGGGCGGAAAAGTCGGTTTCCTCAAGGTCATGGCCTCCGTGACCAACTCTGCGGGTGAATCTCTGTCGGGGGGCGCGTTTCTCCGAGGACCAAGCGTCGCCATGCTCGTCATGCTTATCCCAGATGATGTCGAATCGCCATCGGACGAGCGTTACGTAGTGCTAACTGTGCAGCCTCGCACGCCGGCGGGCAGCCTGGGCTTTGTAGAGCTTCCCGCCGGCATGGTCGATGATGATGGAAGCTTTAAAAGTGCTGCAGCGAGGGAAATTGACGAGGAGCTGGGCCTCGTCATCAAGGAGGACGAGTTGACCAATCTGAGCGAACTTGCGCAAGCCGCCGCGGGCGAAGATGCGGAGCAGGGCGAGAAACTTCCTCCAGCCATGTATCCGAGTGCGGGGGGGTGTGATGAGTACATCACAATCTATAGCTACGAGAAGAGGATACCACGGTCGCAGCTCGATGAGTGGAATGGAAAGTTGACGGGGCTGAGATCCGAGGGCGAGAAGATTACACTTAAATTGGTGCCCATGAAGGATCTCTGGAAGCACGGCGCACGAGATGCAAAGTGTCTTGGAGCATTGGCACTGTGGGAAAACTTGCGACGGGAAGGAAAAATTTGAGCACCCTTCTTGGGGTCCGATTTGGCGTGTTTGCGTTTCGAGACGCTGAATGACAGAGCAGCTATAGCTTCAATTTTTGCGCGTACCAAATTCCCTCGGCAAACGAACCAACTCTCGCGTCGATTGCGAATCCCTGCCTCTCCAGCTTGTGGCATTCCTCCCACAGATCCGCCACTTTCACCGTAAAGACCTCGGCGAACTCCCCTTCTTCTAGCTTTGGCTTTGGGTTCCGATTCTCGGGCAGATCCATGTCTACCGTTAGGTGGACCATTCGAAGATTGGTATTGCAGAAGCCCGGATCGTTGTACATGACCGGTGTGCACTCGGCCACAGCTCCAACGAAGCCTGTCTCCTCGCGAAGCTCTCGAATCGCAGCCTGTTCCGCGGTTTCTCCATCGTCGACCAAGCCGGCAGGCACCTCGATGGTTATCATGTCGATGGGAGGGCGATATTGCTTCAGAAGAACGATTTCTTTGCCTGAAGGCTTATCGAGAATGGCAATCATGCCCACGCCATCAATCTCTCCGCCCTTGGGGCGAGTGCTTCGTTCGGCCGATTCCCAGACGCGCTGGACACCCTTGGGATCTCTGTAATTTATCCTGAAACGTATGTCAGACGTGTGGACTTTGCTGTGGCCGACACATAAACAAGGGCGACTAACTTGGTCAATTTGATCCATTTTGCCTGATCTTCAGGCTGCGTGCAACGGTAAGCTCAAGGCGTCAGGCCGGGTGAGTATGCGCGGATGACCGGCGAGGGATCGCACCAAGGGCTCCTTCGATAAGACTTTTGCGTCCGCCATGGTGCTGCTTATTCCGAGGCAGTGGTCGAGCGAGGTTGACAATAAAGGGCTGGACGAACGATGTGCAGCGCAGTCTGGTCGTTCCTAGCCTGGCCCCACAGGAACATGCTCAGTGTTGAATCCCGCCCGAAGAGGTTCACTAAAAACTGCCCCCACGCCTACATCTCGTAGAAGACGGCAGGGTCTTCGACTTTCTTCGCGCGCCTCGACAGCGTCCATAATGGCAAGATGAAAGAAAACTGCGAGATACAGGACGCTGTGCTGCGGTAGAGTCAGCCTTGGCCCGCGAAGACCCATTGGCAGAGCTCCACGGACCTCGGCGGCAGGCCAGCTTACTATGGTCCTTCACTGAAGTCAAGGCCAGTCTCAATTGCGTGCTCGTTAGCGGCCGCGATAAAGAAACCCTCTCACTTAGCATCTGCGGACCAATGATCCGAGGCGGATTCATGCAATGCGGGTGGATGGATGGCTGCACCCACACGGAGGGAGGGGTCGTCTTTGACATTGCTATCAGTCCTCGGCTCTTGACGACCGCGAGGGGATATGATCCTGTTGCACTCGCAAACCCTCCACCATGTATTTGGCAAAAGTCGTCTCGGCCGTTTGGGGCGAGTCCTCGACTGAGCGCAGCCTGCTGATGAAGCTGGACGCGACGCTTTTGCTTTACTTTTCCGTCATCTGGTTCTTGTTCGGCATTAACCGCGCGAGCTACAGCACGGCCTACATCAGTGGCATGGAAGTCGATCTCGACTTTCAGGGCAACGACTACAACTACATGACGACCATCTTTACCATCTTCTACGCAGTCTTCCAGGTTCCCTCTACAGTGTTACTGACGCTGGCCCGGCCCAAACATGTATTTGTCGCGGCCAATACTTTATGGAGCGTCTTGACCCTGGTCACGTTCCGCGTACAGCGTGTTTGGCAGGTTTTTGTACTGAATGGCTTCGAGGGTGCCTTCATGGCTTCCGCGTAGTGAGTGACGGGCATTTTCTAGCCGAGTCAAGGCTTCCATGGCTGATTGTTTGGCAGCGTCGGCGCTCACTTCATCTACGGCTCTTGGTACACGCAGTCCGAGCTGGGAACGCGAGCCGCCGTGTTCTGCGGCTTTGGTCACTTGGGCAACATGGCAGGTGGATGGATTCAAGCTGGTCTTTTGCGGTCGTTATCCGGCAATGAATCTTTGCCCGCCTGGCGACTCATGTTCGTTGTCGTCGCCGTCATGACCATACCCGTAGCCATTTTTGGTATGTTTCCTCACGCACGTCGGTGTATGCAGCGCCCGGCTCTGATGCAATACCTACAGGATGGTTCTCCATACCAGATTTACCGCATCATCGAAGCGCCCCGTTTCTGTCTGAGCTGGAGAAGGATTGGGCCATCGAGCGATTGGGTGAAGCCCGGAAGCACACCTGGGATCGCACGGTCTTTCGGCGCGTCCTCCTGAGCTGGCAATTTTGGCTGCTCCCGACCCTTTTCATGCGTGCGTTCTCCCTCTTCCTTGCGCAGTGATGACATCTGGAGCAAGCAGCTCAATGAAGGTCTAGTCCTCTCTCTTTGCATTCAAAGCCTTAGCAACAACGTGATGCAATTATGGATGGCGTCGCGAGGTTACACCGTCATCGAGCAAAACAACTATCCTACCGCGAAATACGCCACGGCCATCGTAGCGACCTTTGTTTATACCATCGTCTCGGATCGCATCCGCTCTCGGTGGGAATGCTCACTGTGCATCGGCTTCACTTTTGTCATCGGCAGCGCCATCTTAGTTGCCCATCCCGCCGCCGATGCCGCGTATTTCTTCGCCTTCTACCTCCTGGGCACAACCTACGCGCCCCAGGCCCTGTGGTACTCGTGGATGGCTGACCTCACGTCGCACGATGTGCAGCTGCGCGCCGTCACGACCGGGTTCATGAACACGTTTGACTTTGCCTTTGTCAGCTGGTGGCCACTTATCTTTTATCCTGTGACCGACGCGCCGGATTACACGAAAGGCTACATTGCAAGTTTGATCACTGGCGCGTTGACGATACCATTCATTGCACTCATCGCATGTTTAGAGAAGCGAGATCGCAAAATGGGGTGCATTGGGAGAGTGATCGTGGAGGATCATTGAGATTGGTGCCATGAAAGCGTCCATGTAGCGTCGCTCGGATCAAGTTTTTTGGAAAATCTCAATTACATTATTCATCCTCGAAATGCTCAAAACTGACTGGATTCCATGCTTTCGAATTGACCGCCCGGTCCTTTTTGGGTTCCCGGATTCGACCAGGATGCAAAGAACAAGGTGTCAGAAAGTAAAAGCAGATCTCGTGTGGGCTAGATGTGCGGATGCATTGTCGGCCTTCTCGAAGTCTTCGCCTAATATGAGTTGTGTTGCCTGAATGAACTAACGTCGAGAGGTCAATTCTGCTCAGCTTCGCGACCTTTGGCTTTGATCATACCTTCATTATTATAAAGGCGCGAGCATACATCTTTGTTGGTACGGCAAGGCAGAAAAGCAGGAAGCGGTCCCGGAGAGCATATGAACTGAGTGGATTTGGTCAAATGAGAGAACTACTGGTTTTTGAATAATTTCCCATCAAAGATATGAGCTTCAGCCTGAAGCCCATGGCTCGATTTCATTAGTGATAATGAGAGATCATCCCATACAGAGCAACAAACCACTGGGCAGATATCTGCAAAGTACTTCCACTCTGCTTGAGGGACGACCTCTGTAGCGAGCATGACAAATCAAGATTTGTTTTTGGCTTGGGTATGGAATACCTCACGGCAATTGGAAACGTCCCTTGAGAAATGTCACTGAACTAACATCTACGGAAGACGAATGAACTAGCTTCCAGTCTTTGTTGTAGCAATGAGCCTATCGAGGTAAAATTGAGAGATTCCTGTTCACCATCAAATTGTCTTAGTGCTTCCTAAATTTGCCTCCCATCCCTGATGCATATCATCCCGTCATGCGACCTGTCTTTCATCATCCTTGCCACGGCAACGCGACGAATGCGAGTATGGTCGCTGTGTGAGTTGAGAATCCAGAAAGATTATCTTCTTGATTCTGGACAGAAAAATATGAAGAAAATGTGTTTGCCTCATCGCATGCTGCCTCATCAGCAGGCGTCATCTTGTTCATTCTTGCCGATCCTGTTGAAGTCTCCTTTGCTTTTCCCCTCAGGGCTTGGCTGAACTGGCAACCAGAGCTCTTGACATCTTTGATCACCTAGTATCTACGCGATTGGCTGCATAGCAAGGAATTGGCACCCACAATCCTCCAACTTCAAGAAATCTGTCGTATGCTCAACATGGCTCACATAGGCGCATACCTGGAGCACTGCTGGCTGGCTGATATTTCGGACACGAAGCTCTGCAAGTACCGAGCCCGCCGTTGCGAGGTTCTACGCGTCAAATGTCGTCGTGAATGCCCTCAGGTGACCTTCGTGATGGAGCGTGGAATAGCATCCGATCCTGCCTGGATGAATTGGGGCAAGACTCGTCATCCATTCGTCATCTACAGAGCGATGGCCGATGTGTTTGGCATGGAGAAATCGACATGGCTTTCTTTTGATTGCCACAGCCTTAGTACGAGTCATTCGCCTTATCACGAGCTATTTATGCTGAGCAAAAGAGCGTCCAAAGACGAAGATGTAGGTGTTCTCCCACAGAGGTAGTCGCTGACTCTTAAGGGGAGCCGGGCGGCGCGGATGAGAATTCCTGAAACCTGAGCACTGCCTTCGTCCGAGCTTGCAGGTTTTTGATCATCGCAGTATCGTATGCGAAGGCGTCGGAGAGAACACTAGCCATATGAGATCCTTGTAGTCTCTACGGAGCAAGTGTGTAGGTTTCGACTCGGATTTCTTGCTTTTCTCCACTTCTCCCCTTACTCATAATCTGAAAAAGTTGGGAGCAAGATTGGCTTTAACTAGGTTGATGGTGGCCTTCCGTAGTCAACATCTCCCAAAGCGGCGGGAGGTGGAAACCGGGGCGATTCCTATACGCATTCTCTTGCGCATTTTCTGTCACCATCTAGTAATTCAAGGCCAGCATTTGCAAAGATCGCGTCACAATCCGCCTTTGGCGTTGCCGCACCATCCTTCAGGCTCCCCAGTCAGATTGATGACGAGGCGGACTAGTCTGTGCTGAAGCCATGCACGGTCATCGGGCATGAGGCCTCTGTACCCGCACGACTTTGATTCTACCTCTCCCAAGACGCTGGGCTACTGAGACGACGCACGCGCCGGTTGTGGTCTAACGGGCACCAGCGGATGTACCATACGGGCCGAGACGCGGAGGGCGAGCAAGCAATGCAACTCATTACCCTAGCGACTGAGCATGGATCTCTAAGCCACCTCGCGAGTCTGATCGCCGATGGGACGCTGCCTCTCGCGGGACGCAAGGGTTCACGGCATTTATCCTTTTTGTATACTTCAACATTCTTCCAGCATGTGGGTCCCCTTCATAATCATGCTTGGCCCTGAAAGCACCGTTTGCTGCTCACGTGCGCGCATTGTCGACAGGGGTAGCGCTAGCTGCCGGATAGTGCCAGGTACCGGCGACACCTGTCTTTCAGCCTTTTTCGATCCCCGCGAATTAGCGTACGGCGACAGCCCTGCTCGAAGCCCTGCCTACTTTAACTCTGCCTGCGCATGACTTTCGCCTTTGGGCCTGAGATCCTGCCAGACATGCCATCGTTGCCACGGTCCTTCGACATTGTTAGCATGGTTCCCTCGTCTTCTCATCGCGTTGACCGGTCGAAGCCTATCCAAGAAAGAATCAATGAATCGTGAGAAGCTGGTGTCTCTTTCGCCAGCAGCACGCTGCCGACGGAACGGTTTACGTCAGCGAACATTCATTCGAGCTTTGGTCGCTACTTCCGAGAGCACCGACCAGCAATCCACGTTCCCAGCGATTGAGTGTGCGCTGCCGTTGCGGATGTGGGCCCTTCATTTTCTCGCACGCCGTTCGTTAGTCATGTTGAATGTTTGCGTCACGCGTTTTCGGACGCTGCGCCTGCTCGATGATGACGCCGGATCTCCACCGGGGAGCTGCGCCTGCCGCGCGACTCGCTGCTATGATCGACCCTCGTGGTTGCCTGGCGAAACTAATCCAGCCATCCAGCCACTCACTGTCTGTCCACTGACAGGTGCATTCTCTCACACAAGTATTGCATCTAAGTGAGACTTGAGCGTGAGAAGCGCACAGCTCTCGAGTGCTTGAGCAACATGCCTGTGTGCAATCTTTTCTTGCACACGAGTCCCTACCCAAAGAACATGTTACCTAAGCAATATTTGCTGAGCATGGTGGATTCGAAGTCGTGAGTTGGGATGACGATCAAATGACATCGTAGAGATGCAAATTTTTGTGTCCAATGTTTTATCTTGATCGTTCGGGCGCATGACGTTGAATAGAGTCAAGTCACCTTGCGGCCGATCAGCGTTCGGCGCGGGGAGGCTAGCGTACAGTTGCTCTGGACAAAGAAGGAAAAAAAATAGTGCTCAAAGAGACAGAGTGTGAATGCATTTCGTAAGCCGTTGCTGGGCGTTTCAAAACCTTGCTGGCGCTAACGGTACTTGACGATTCATGAGCGCGAAAAATTGACTCGCTCCTCACGGTGAGCATGAGGCCCATTTTTATGCATCACACTTTCATCACTCAGGCGAATGCTACTGAGCACAGCCTGACTCACAGCTGACGAGGTCTATTCAGGGCATTGATCCATCTACCTCGCGAACGGTAGCGGGGAAGCAATTCCCATTAATCTTAATTTTTGCCTCGACAGCAACGATGATAACCGGAAGAGCTAGGAGGGCTGAGAAATGGAGGACGGATACATAAAGTGGCCATCATCTCTACGACATAACAGCCGATTATGCTGTCATCATTCCCACCCGTCCTCATTCATTGGATCACATTCTTTACTTCACCATCACGAGTAACTCATATCTCACGATGAAGACCGTCACCGCCGCAGTCGTCCTCGCCGCCCTCGGGCAGGCCTTGCCCCAGCAAGCCTCTCAGGACAAGCAGGCTGCCAACGCTGAGCCCAACTGGGACGATGCCAGTGTCGAGTACTGGCCGATTAAATTTATCAAGAGCGGTTGTGCCGATGCGGAGCTGAAACTGAGCAAAGAAGTCGAAGCCATCTGTCGCAAAGAGATGTTGGTCAAGACCAAAAAGTCCGACGAAGCCAAGGCCACAAGAGAGAAAGCATGTGATGCGTGGTATGCATACAGAGAAACCAACAAGAAGTGTGATGACGCTGTCGAGAATGTAAGTCTCATGTCCGGCACCCTGGAGTGGTCCCAAGTTTCAAATCGAATGACAAGACTTTTGCTGAACGAGATTACCAGAGGGATGAAAAAGTTGAGAAAGAGTCCTGCGATATCCCGAAGCGAGACGCGTGCTACAAGGCTTCGGACGAGCAGTCGGAAGCCGAGATGGCGGTGTACGGTGGATTCTACGAATACAAGAACTACAAGGCCGGCGAGAAGGATAAGAAGCCCGCCCAGCCCGAGACACCATCCAAGCCCGCCCAGCCTGAGACACCATCCAAGCCTGTCCAGCCCGAGGCACCATCCAAGCCTGCCCAGCCTACCAAGCCCGTCCAGTCTGCCCAGCCTCCCAAGTCTGAGGCACCAGCCAAGCCTGCTCAGCCTAACCAGCCCGCCCAGCCTGTCAAGCCTGACACCGCTGCACCTGGGACGCCTAACAGCAAACCTGATCAGCCGTGCACCCCGGCCAAGAAGGGCGCTAAGAAGGACCGCGCCTACTGGACCACTGAGGGCGCGAAATTCTGCAATGAAAAGGTCAAGGCGAACCCCAAGGAGTGTGAAAGGCAGTGGCAGTTCTGCGCCTACGACGAGGTCAAGAAGAATGCCGACAACGCTTCCCTCGAGGCTGTCCAGAAATGTGCCGACAACAACACCAACAGGGGTGATCCCAACTAAAAAAATTTCTCTGAATTATATCGCAAAGCTGTTGCATGGCAGGGCCGCTCGCTAGATGATCTGTTGAGGATTTATCGTCTAGGCCATATATCAAAATGAGATAAAAAAAAAGCTTGTCCCAAGTCTCACACACTCTTAGTATTAACTATTGATACACTGGGTCCATCTGTGCTGCTATCGCGCTAAAATCATGTCCGTCAAGCGCGAGGTATTTTCACCCCGGTATAACTGATGAGGTAGTTGTAATTCAATCGGTAAGAACGTTTAATTGTGGAAGAACTATAAGATGCACCCATTCATGGCGGCCCTCGATAAGTTGGAGAGGGTATACCGCCGCAGAGAGGATGTGCATCACCCCAGGAAAACATCAATATAGATGAGTGCCTTTTCCCGCATTCGCGCCGCACGTCCCAGCCTATATAAAGCCAATTTTCTTCAGCCACGTAGAAGGAGGCAATATGACATCTTGCTTGATGAATGATAGAATGTTGAGTCTAGACTAGGTCTTTACTGCACGGGCACAACGTACGTGTTATTCTTTTTGCCCTTGATTTCGCCCTTGGCCTGCCACCCGCCAAGTATCCAAGATCCAGGTCTACGTTATATCTATTTGATTGCAAACGCGCCAAGATCGAGTCTCAATCCGATGCAGAGCACCGTACAAGATGTGCACCACTTAAAGAAGCTGACAAGGAACCTTATCAAACAAATTGCTCGGTCTTTTTCGGCGTAAGACGACAGCTTCAGGTCGTACGAGAGGTAAACGGAGATGATTTCATCTAGCCAAGATTTACGTGAGTGAGAATTGAAGGCAACGCTGTTGACAAATTATGCAAGTATGATTAATAAATTTTGTCCCGGCGTATGTCCGATGGTCGTTGGCTGTCGCCGGCAATAGCCGACGCTCCCGCCCGTGTGTGCACGTGATTAGATCGGATCACCTTCGCTCACTTGACATCCAAGGCAACCTTCCCTCTGACACATCTTTTTGTCGGTCTCCCCTCTCTGACACCATATGGAAGTTGAATCCATAATGAGCCATGACAGCAGTGCGCCCGAGTGCGAGAGCGAAGCAGCACATTGGAGAGAAAACCCAACGGCGCCTGTCCGGATACTGGTGTCAACTGCGACACATCTTGTACCAGGTGATGGCTTCCTTGAGAGAACCGAGTTCATAGGCAACGCTATTAGCCAGCACCACTGGAAACGTGATATGGATTGGAAAGCCGACCGTTTTATGAGCTACTATGCCGACTTTGCATATGACAACCGTACCTGCTATTTTGTTGTCGATCATGGCCAGGTCCCCAGCGAGGATGTGCCCGTACCCATACTATGGTATCGATGGACCGGAGATTCACTGTAAGTACCCTCCTATGATGTGTCTTGTCATTTGGCTAATATGTAGTGATAAAAAGCGTGCTCATTGATGAGCCCCTACCCTCCAGGATACGAAGGAAGTTGAATGAACTCCCGTTTACGCCAAAGTTAAACAGACAGCCCCGTCAGTTGACTGCGACGGAAAAGCGCCAAAACATCTGGGCAAGACTTCGCCGCGACATGAAACTTTCTCAGCGAGATTTACAGTTCCTGGAAGAAAATCCCGAGCACAAGAAATGGCTCGAACGTAATCTCGAACCGAGAATCTGGTCAAAAGTCAAGTCCCAGGAAGCCGAGTGGCAACCAATTCTACGTGCAGTGGCTAATGGTGCAGTGGTCAGTAATGCATTGGCTCATGAAACAATTATCAGGGATAAAACGGGAATGAAGAGACCGGATAATTGCACAGAAATGTGGGATTGCGAGTGTGTGTTCTGTGATGACTAAGCTAGACTGTCTTGATACAAAAAAAGAGGAATGAAAGATAAGTAATATCTCTCAAGTCCTATTATCTATATTGTATCTTATTAGAATTATAAGTAAGTGCATGTTTTTAAGTGATTAAGCTAAATTATAAAGAAAAAAACTAAAAGATAGGTAGTTCCTCTTAAACCTTGATATTTCTATTTTAATTTAAGTTTATAGATGCGTGTTTAATAGTAACTAGGCTAGACTACCATGGGCAAACCGTTTCAAACCCCAATGTCTATGTTTTTCGATATCTAAAAATCCTTACCAAGGCATTCACATGCTCCCAAAACCGTCTCTGGCACACTGTGTACTACCCAAAGCTGCCCTTGACACTCCGAACAAGGAAATGGCATTTCCCTTTCACCCCACCAATGACATTCCCGGCATCTTCTGCCTCTACAGTTGATACAGGGGACTAACTTTGTCTCGCGATATGCGGAGTCCCCCAAACAGCGACTGCAAGCGCGTGTCTCCAAATGATATATTGTTTTGTAAGCCCTTCCAGTTCCGTTACAAGTCTCACAGAGCGACTGAGCGCGTTCTTGGCGTTCATCAGCGGCGCTTCCCCAGCTGCCTCCAGAGCGATCTCCGGAGCTGGAACTGTGCCGCGAGTAGCTTTGTCCCGAGGACCTGCGGTAGGACCGATTGCGTCTGGCCATAGTAGACTTTTTGCTACGAAAAGTTAACAGGAGCCTATTCGGGACACGATATAACTACTGACCTAGAACCAATTGTATACCAGGGCTAATAATGTGAAATGGATGAGGTGACGGTGACGAAAGCATAAAGGTCAGAAGTCGCCTTTTATATCTCTAATTCCAACAGCTTTGAAGCCAATAAAGATTATTTATTTTAAATCTTTATTAACCCTGGCCAAGTGATGTGAC
This sequence comes from Aschersonia sp. MBC 508, assembly GCA_030780645.1. NCBI lineage: Eukaryota > Fungi > Ascomycota > Sordariomycetes > Hypocreales > Clavicipitaceae > Aschersonia > Aschersonia sp. MBC 508. Next base: position 26,171 of record JAPFUF010000878.1, read on the forward strand.
CTCGAGTTGTCGATACTCCTGATCGCAGCCTTGTTCACTGGAGCGTGAATTAGGTCTGCTGGCCGATGTTAGCCCAGTAGGTCTTGTATCTGCGGCCAACTTCATTAAGCAACTTGGTGCACGCACTCATTGGCCTCGACAGGCCGCTTTATGGGCCGCATTGTGGCGGATCTCATCGCTCGACTTTAGAGCCTGTCATGAGGTTAGGAAAGGTGACCTGGCGCTAATGGTGGCTATCAGGTTGATTTTGCACAAAGATGGTAAGTTGGGTGCGCCTGCTCCTGCTTGTTAGATGGGCCAGGCTGTGCTCTTTCGTTGCGAATACGGCGCTTGCGACATGACACACGGGTCCGGCCGCAGAAAAGAGATTTATTTTTCTTTGAAAAAGGAATATATATGTAAGAGAAATTATAAAAAATTATCTTTAAGTTTTAAAGGTATTGAGTTATCTCAGCTCAGCGTTTAGCATCACCTTATAGTTGACGCGTGGCACTATTAGAAGACGTAGTCAGACAATGAGGGCGTAACGTGGATTCCAAGTCTTAGTGGTCGGAGCAGGCAACCAACAGGCGGGCCTTTGAAGAATTCTGTTAGGACTCTAGAACGTCACTAACCTTTGAGAAATGCGCCTGACATTCCTTACGCCTTCTGGTGAGCCAGGAAGACTCCATTGACCAATGACAGCAGACGTTGCAGATGTTCTGGGAATACTTGCACGGGAATTGAAGTATTATTTCATTTACAAATACTATCTGAGGCTTAGCCCCATTTTCCCTGCGACTACTCATTCGGAATCGCCTGTTCTATTATTCTCGTTGTTCATAAGCTACTTATTGGCCTACACGATAGTCAGGCGAATAGACTTTCCGCCTTTGGGGATATCGCCTTTAGCTTCCTAGAAGGGAATTGATAGAGAAAGAGTACTGAGGTCGACCTAGACCATCTAGCTGAACGAGACCGAAAGGGCGGTGGGGCTGAGCAAGTGTTTTGCCAGGCACCGTAAAAGGACCATCATGATGACCCCGGCGCGTCGAGTTTGTGCTGCGACAAGGCAACCTGGCCTACGGCCATCAGATCTGATCTTCGGCGGTAAGAAGACTTTTCGGCTTTGTAGAATGACTCACCGTGTCGGTGTTTGCAAGAACGAGGCTGTGCCTGTATCTGCTGCCTAACATTGAATAGTACCAACGAGCTGATCGCGTGCCTGCGGCCCGCTGCGCCGTGATCAACCTGCACCCGGGTTTCAGCAGGGCTGTGCCGGTGTGTTGCCGCCCAACTTTTGGAACATGTGGCTCGCTTCACCCGCCTCTTGAGCCGCGTTCGAAATCGCCATTGAGACCAGCGTTCAGGTGTCGGCCCGCCTATGGGACGACGGATCCATTGGATGGTCGCATCGGTGCGACCTCGCTCGTTGGTTCGACTTTGCGTGCGCCCAACAGCTAGGCAGAACCATCTCGGGGTGAAGTACTTTTGTAATGTATGACTTGAAAACGGCTGACAGGGAGACGAAAACGGGCTTGGTCAAGTGAGTTAACCACCCGACTGCAGGTTACATCATGTCCCTGCCAGGGCTTTGTGTCTCCCCATCACAGGAAGAGTTCAGGATCATTGGCAAACGGATCCAGCTCCTAGCCGCCCACGGCAACGACCAATTCCCGAGGTCCAATTGTTAGCGGTGACTTGCTAGCAATGTACAAGTCTCTCTGGCCAACAGGGAAAATGAATGGAAATGCGGTATTCCTCGTCAAAACATCAGACTTGACTGCCCAAAACGGATCCTTCATGACCTGAAACTCCGATAGCGCAATCAACTACCTCCAGGCAATGGTGGTGCCAAGCTGTTCCTAATGCTTGCCCTCCTACGCCTTGAGTCAGCTTTTTGACATCGGCCGCCGCTTTCCATTCGAGTCTCGTTCAGGTACCCCTTCACATTGGGACGGTGCGTATGGCGATGATCTGTGAAACTTGTGACCCTTCCGCCCGTTCTGTGGGTTTTGCCGATCTGACGGACTCTCCACGCCTAAGCGCTGGCTGCGCCGGTCGATTGCGAGAAAGACCTGGCGATCGAAGCATCACTTGCTTTGGCTGCAATGGCTGCATGCTGCCGGTGCGTTGCGTGTAGGGTGGCACATAAGCTAGGGTCCGCAAAAAGGATCAAAACGCTTTTTTGGCCAAATGCCTTAAGCCGCGATGTATGCCTTGAAGCCGCGATACATGCTTTTACGTTATAATATATGCCTTCAATTCAAGTTGCGATGCCTGCCTTGAAGCTGCGATGCCTGCCTTAGAGCTACGATGCCTGCCTCGAAGCCGCAATATATGCCTAAGATATAAAGTATTCAAGGTTTTTTTGTATATATTGTAGCTTTAAAGCCAATCCGGCTTTTGAGGCTAATCCGGCCTTTAAGGCCAATCCAACCTTCAAGGCCAATCCGACCTTCGGGGCTAATCCGAACTTCAAGGCAGGCATCGCAGCTTTTAATTTAAGGCATATAAAAGCATGTATCGCGGCTTCAAGGCATACATTACGGCTCATAGTAGTTAATCTAATGGAACAAAAATGCGTTTTGATCCTTGTTGCGGACCCTAGCTTATGTGCCACCGTGTGCGTGGGGTAACAATCTCCTTGGAAAAACACTATGGCTGCCATCTGTTTCCAATCCATGGAAATAAGTGTCATTTGCATTGACGTCGCTCCGTCTAGCTGGTTCACAAGGACGACACTCCTGAAATCAAGGTGGCATTTATTGGTGGTTTTGTACGCGGAGCAAGTCGCGAGTCGTTGGACGCCGATCGGCGTAAAATTCTGCTCGACGATAGACGCACCATCCGTATAGCAACGACTGACACAGCTGCCGCCCCTGAGCCTCGAAGGTGGCGGACTGCGCACATCACTCTTGGGGCCACTATCGACTGACAATACCACGGCCATTCAAATTAAGAGCTTCTTCTGTTTCTATCATCAGACGAAGTCAGAGATTCGTGGATTTGCAATGCCGATCACTGTGGGTTGCACTGCAGCTCTTTGTACTGCACACAAACAGGACCTTTACCGGTAGTAAAGCCATTTCCACTTCTCGGGAGAGACAAAGGTCTCGAAAGGAAAAAGCTATCTAATAATTGCAAGAACGGCATAGACCACATAGCAGTGGTTGTGCGAAAGCTCTGTAGCATAGTACGGGGGGCTCTGCCCTCGCGCCGCAAGTTTCTGCCTGGTTGTCAACCGAATCAAAGAGCCCAGTCCTCCTTGCAGCGTGGTTTGCTAAACTTGAGCTCTTTACCTTGCGTTTGCGGAGATGTTCCCTCTCGACATCAGTCTCCCACATCATCCTCAGTGCAGTGGACATGTGTGCATCTGGCCACACACCAGTCCGCCGAGGACAGCCAGGTTTTTTGTTCCGCTCAGAACACACAATTAATATCCGAGACTGGGACTCGCATACAGGAGCGAAGGATTGTGGATGCAGATGGCGAACTGCGATTGATTGTCCACAATGTGGTGCCGTTTGTTTTTCGCATCAGTGTGCGGATCAGCTGATTCTCCCCTCTCGATGTCTTTGGCGGATCCAAGAACCAAACAGCCCAGCCTAGCTGCGTCTGCTTGACACGAGAGGCGAATACTGTATGAAAGCAAAGCACAGTATCGGGTACGATGGTGTGATGTACAGTGTATGCAGGCAAACAGGAGAAGAAAAGTCGACGGAGCTAATCTTTTATATGTCAAACTTTGAGTCGTGAGCTTATGTGTACATATAACAGTTCGATCGATTCTTCATTCTGTTCTTTCACCGCTGTTCAGTACCATGTTGTGTTCATCACTGTCATGTTAGCCCATCTGGCCTTCGGTTGTTCAGCATGACACCAGTTCCGCTATGCCACCACTAAACACGATTCTGTAACAGGGTTGACTTGTGTCAGACGTGAGAGCTGTAAAATTGACTTGGCACGCGGCGCACGCCCTTGCGACTCGTTGCTCAACATGGCGCAACCCGAGATTCTAGCATCGCGGGGCCGCATAGTGACGGCTTGAGCCCGGTAGTAATGTTCTAAATCTGATGAGTAACAAATTTGCATCTGCTGGGAAAACCTTTTCTAGCGCGGGCTGGAAAGAGTCAACATCAGGGAAATGGCACACAGGCCGGCCTTCCCTTCCTAGCATGGCAGCAGCGTTGGCGCCCCCCAATGTGCCAGCGGGTTATGTACATGCAGCTCATTCCTCGTCGCGAAGAAACGACTATTTGAAGAGCAGCAGTTTGATTAAAGTCCTGGGGCGACTCACGCGCGCCACAATGATATCAGGGCATGCTATGTAGATATACTGGTAGACTACTAGAAATATATAAGCGTTAATTATTCCGAAGTACCACACAGCAGGCTAGCACGTGTATATATATAAGATCTGGCTTGCTGCCATTAACAGTATTTAGACTTGATTCGCCCTTATAATGTGAGCTTCCCATGGTTCTTGCTGTTGTGCCTCCGGCGGCCCTACCGGGGGTCGCCTGCGGCGGGCTGGCCTCGCTGCGCTCGAACCACAGCTGGTGGCAATACGTGATCGCGCAGATGCGCCCTGGAAAGTACCGGTTCTCAACAGGAGCTGGTTGGCCCCCTCTTTTTCTTCGTCATCCCAAGCGTGACTCATCTCGTGACGTTCTGCCCTGAGTCATCCACCCTTCATCAGGAAGTCGCCGAGGGAGGCCATCCAATGAATGAATGGCCTTGGCTTTGCTGAGAAGGGGTCAGAATCAAGGTGGAGGACGAGTGGGCGGGGGGGGGCAGAATTTTCTTCTCGTGAGGCTCGTAGTCGCCCCAAGTGAGCAGTATTAAAGGCCAGCTCGATCCAAGAATCTCGCGGGATTGGTAACAAAAATCACAGTAAGAAGCAAAAGAATCGAACAGTATCAATGGGCTGCGTTGTGAGTCTCACGCTGTATCTTTTTTCTCACGTCGGTTGAGCGGGACTGACGGGACTTTCGGTAGACCTTGCCTGACTTCGTGCGGGATCTCAAACGCGACCGAACTGGCGGCGGACTCTTGCACCTAGGTAAAGACGGCGTCCTTCGCAGTCTATCTGCCGAGTACCGGGTCGTAGAAGCCAAGGGTTTGCGTCCTGAGCAGATCGAGCAGCTGATCAAGGCCGTGCCTCGTTCGGAAAATTTGGAGGACTTTCAGGGCATTGACGGCACTCAAGTGCCCACGGAAGAGTGGTTCAATCCACCGGACGGTGTCTTGCCGAAGAAGCCATCAGACGAAGAGCGGATGGCGCGCCGGAAGGCAATACAAGAGAGGCGCGAATCCATGGGGTCAGAGAAGGGTGTGAGTGGAAAAGAATAGCCGCGGACTCTCAGGTGACAGAGCAGACGCTTCCGCATGAGGGTTCAGAATTCAACCCTTGTTTTTGTCTCAGATACAGTGTAGTGTTATTCGGGTGGGTGGAAAAGAATAGCCGCAGACTCTCAGGTGATAGATCGAGCAGACGCTTCCGCACGAGGGTCCAGAATATAATTCTTCTTTTGGTCTTAGATACAGTGTAGTGCTATTCGAGTGGGTGTTTTTCCCCGTTGGTGGTGGCCAGCATAGTCCAAGCCTACTTAGTGGGCTGCAAGCAGTCACGAGAGGTCGCCGTACTACCGGTTGACTGACTGCTGCATGAGACATGAGGGGAGCAGTGGTTGAATTTCTCTTTCTAGCCATGCCATGGCTGCATATCTTTGGCGCCTGCGAGAGAATCATGGTATTTCAGGCTATGCTTGCTCATGGCACACAATGAAGTCGACGTCGTAGGTCAATCTCTTCAGGTCTTTGGCCTGACATATCACGGTCTGACTGGTTGAATCTCCAGCACGAAATACGAAAGTATATGCTGTTACAATGGCACAATGCCAACATTCCTTTTGTCGACACACGTGTTTCTAAGAACGCTGTACCCTTTGCCAGTGTCTTGGGCTCTGGCTGTACACTTCTGGCCAGTTCCAAAGCCATACCTCAGCATCCGTTGGCAGCTAGCTGTATGAAGACTCGGTTGGGCCTCTAAATTAGTACGACTCATTATTCACTCACAGGCAGCCAACTCCGTGCTTTTTTTATATAACACGAGGAAAGCTGACACACACCGGCTCCCTTTCCATCTTATGGTGCCGCGGAACGCCGGGTGGCATCTGCGCGTGATAACATGACTTTCGCTCCTGAGCCGCAGCAAGCAGAATGTTGAGTCGTAGTCTGCCCGAAATGCCTGTGACAAGATCGAAACGGACTGCATGATCTAAATGGCGGGTTTTTCCCAAATATTGTTGAATTTGAGAAGCGGCCCGGCAACGCGGTGGGCGAGGATGACTGGTGAATTGCTTATATTGTGTGCACCGTGCGTGGCCATTTCTAGGCTTGAGCGCGAATAACATACTGTGACTGCTCTTTGAATGGCCGTTTTGTCGCAGCATATTTATCCGTCAAATAGCCACCTTCTAAGAGTGGATTTCCCTTTTGGCGCAGGGTTTATTTTGACGTGACACGTTTCTTACAGCCAGCCAGACTCTGAGTCAGCCCTTCGTCGCTGTGGTCGGGCGCTGAGCCTCTGACAAGCAATGAGGAGCAAGGCAACAGACTTTGGCCTGTTAGTTTGATCCAGCAAAAGCGGGCATAGGGTAGGAGAACCTCGGGGCTGGAAACAGGGATAGAGCCATCTCACGGTGCAGTGAACCAGTCTCGTATGTCAGCAATTCATGTGATTGCGGAAAAAAAAGCGTTGCCTCCATTTCTGTCGCAAAGAGTGACTACGTCAATTGCAATCAATGGCGGAGGACAACATTCAAGTGGCTGTTGGCTGGACCTGGGTCCCGCGATGGAGTCGATCCATCTGCAGCGAACCGAGCTTCACAGCGCGATCGCGCTTCGTTTCGCTCACTGCCGACTACAGATACCTTGATATCGTGCAGGAGAACATTCTCCTCTCGGAGGAAAGTGCTCTTTGTGCCATCAGCGCCTGCTGTCTCGTGGCCTTTGTCCGCCTTGGCTACGACCGGGGCATCCGTCTTCAGCGGCATCCTCCAGAACGAGGACTGGCTGCGGCATTTTGGGCACCCGTCCGACACCGAGACTTGATACAAACCCTCCCCACGTGCAGTCCTGCGCAGCTTGTGCTTCTCGTGAGCCTCCGGCGGCCCTACCGGGGGTCGCCTGCGGCGGGCTGGCCACGCTCCGCTCGAAACACGCCAGATCGTTATAATCCGTCTTGTGCATCTCGCGCGGTACGCTACGCTCCAAGTTTCCACCCGCGGCCCAA
>JAPFUF010000879.1:0-12375 GCA_030780645.1 Aschersonia sp. MBC 508
CTTTCTGATTGGCGCACCTTTGCTGAAAATGATGTGAGATTTTCGTCTTTGGCTTGCATCATGATCCACACTATTCGTCTTTCCCTCTCTTGGATCCAGAATCGTGAGAGACTGTGTGACATCTGTCACCCCCAGACTGGCTCAATCAGGACATTGCTGGAACATTGGTGTTGGAAACACGACGGGGTCGAAAATGACGAAGTCAAGCCACGAAAGTCAAATCAGCGGCAGGCTCGGGCGGGCACACATGAACGCGGCGCTCGACAGGGAAAAAAGGTTGACGACTTTGCCTGGTGAGGGGTAAAATGGTGCATCCTCCGAGGGGAGCACAAGCATCGTTTGGGTGTGCTCATGGTGATGACGGCGTAGTGGTTATGACGAATGGAGGGTGCAACCTTTGCTTCACTTCACGTCATGCACATGACGGCGTGCCGTGTTGCACTTGTTGGAGTAACATGCGAGCCCAATTTAAAAAGATGCAGTTTGATATTGAGAGCAACACAGATCTTGCCTGGGAGGGACGTATTCCATGCTGAGCGTCTATTGGACGTTGGCTGCCCATCACCGGCAAGACGAGCTTTGGCGAGGAAAAGGCATTGATCTATACGGCGATGAAGGAATCACATTGATTCGTGGCTCAAATGCAAGCTTGAGACCCAGACGGCACAAGACCAACATTATTCGTGCATTCTATTCTAATAACCACGTCCCAACCTTCCTGTAGGTAGCTGTGCCTGCAAGTCGCTGGTCGTGTCACCAACAACAATAGCCCAAGGTCATGTTGCCATTGAGGTACGGGTTCACCATGTATAGGTTTCTTTGGAGTATCGAGTACTTTGTTTCGCATGGATTACTCGAGGGATACATTGGCACTGGGGCCTTCCTCAAATTCCCTGTATTTGCCAGATTTCCCAAATTTCTTGGAATTCTCGTTTTCCTTGCATTTCCCAAATCCCTCGTGAAACCAAGCTCTTTGTGTCTCCCGAGCTTCTTTTGTTCGTTACATTGAGGGCTTTCCCCAGGGCTCAACGTTGGACAACCGCAAGAAGTTACATTTGCTGGCTCCTGCGACATGAGGGGGTCATGAACGATCATTCGGATGGCACAGACCTCGGGCGCCCTATTGATCCAATTGAATAGAAGGGCTCGATGGCGCACTTCCACAGCGCTGACAGCGATGCTGTCCTACTGCCCTGTATTTTGGAGCCCCCAAGGAAGGATTGTTCGAGGAACGGGCGACACGGGCGCTTGTGTGGCGCCACAAAATGCGAGAGCGCTCTGCGGGCTCAGACGATCCTCCCCCATGTGAGAACCTGGGATATTTTCTCACCTCCGCACGCTTGCAGTCAGCGGGCGCCAGAGCACCAACGCTTCTAGGTCGAGACTCCGCAATAAGTAGTCTGGGGGCTGAAGGCCCGCATCGCAGCCTCACCCCGCGCAGAAAGAAGCACTGCTCAGTGGTGTATATACGGACGAATTAGCGTTGCGGACTCGGCTGAGCTTTCTTCCCGTATATACGCTCTGAAGTGAGCCAACCCGTAGGTCATTGGTTATCAAAACGTCCGTGTCGCAAACGGATATGACTCGAGGACCGTTGTACTGCTGGTACAGCGACTGATGGTGAAGGGCGAAGGGGCCATCACAATCGACTGGACGCAGCATCGCCGTCCAACGCACCGCTCATGACGAGCGGTTCCCGAGCACCGCCGAAAAGAACCAGTTCTCTTCCGCCCTTTGTCCCCCACCAGGCCACGCCAATCGTAGATCTTTCCACGTCCATCTCCCCGCCGACTAGAACATCCCAGAACCTCTTCTGCACTGCGGCTCTGAGCCTTGGATCCTCTATCCCATTCATGGCTCGAGCCGTATTGCCCAGCGACTCTTCCACCAGGGTGAGAGGCAAGAACGGCAGCGAGTCAATCAGCGTCATCACCAAAGCGCTTTGTTCCGAGAGAAGTTCCTCCGATGCCTGCGACGGGGCGACGGCCGCGGCCTGAAGGAGCTGCGTGCTCGCAGTAGCCATGTTGGCGCGGAGCATTTCCAGCAAGGTCTCTGACAGCTCAGGATCCGTGGCGGCAATGGGGAAGGGTGGCGAGACAACCTCCATGACGGTTCTGAAGGCGACGCGGAATTGGCGGGGTGAAATGTGGCGAGGGAATGATTCAAAAAGCTTGACAATGTAGAAAGGTGTCAGCCTCACAGTCAGCGTGCTGTGCTGGGGACAGGATAGGACAGATAGAATGGCGCTGTGGGCCGATTCAAAGACTTCTGTCATGGACGGCGACATGGGTCCCTGTTGAGAAAGATATGCAACGGCTGGCTTGACGATGAGCGCCTCGCAACTTTCGGTTGGGAGCGCGAGGGAAAGGTGCTCGGCGACGTTCAGGTAGAAGAGGTCGAGGGTCTTGGCAAGATGGTCCGGAGGAGCCGGGTGCGCATCGGCAGGTCGAGCCTCTCTCAAGAATGCCTCCGAGACGAGCGCATCGCGACTAATCACGTCAAGGGAGGCCATGTAGGCAAACGTATAGACCTCGAAAGCGCTGTTGCCGTTCCGATTCGAGATAAAGAAGATGTTGCGCAGTATCTGCAGGGACTTGGATGCGACGGCCGGGGCCATGCCGTGTCTTTGCATCTGTGAGTCCAGCAGGCTGCGAGCGACGATCGCCTGCAACACGGCCGTGGTGCCGAACATGAGCCTCCTGAACATCTGCCAGAGCAACGGCCAGGCGTTCTGCAGCGTGTCCAGGGTGAGGCTCGACGACTCCAGCGAGGGGTCAATCTCGCTGAACGAGTTTCTGCGCCAGACGTCGAGCACCCTCCCCGTGAAGACGAGCAGCGCCTCGTGCGCCTGCGCGACGGCCGCGGCGTCCGCGGCGTGCTGCACGGCAAAGGCGGCCAGCTGGGACAGTGGCCCCATGTTGGCCACGAGCGGCTGCTTCTCCATCTCGCGCAGCAGCAGGCAAGACGCAGACTGCGCGGGCCACGAGTACACTCGGCCCTGCTGCTGCACAGTCGTGTCCCGCGCCACGGCCCGGAGAAACTGCGCATCGCAGAAGCCCTCCTCGCCCGTCATGGCCCAGGTCGCAAACGGGAGCAGCGCGGCGCAGTTGATCCGGGCCTTGTAATGAGTCGACAGCAGGGGCAGCACGAAGCTCAGGGCCATGACGATGGACAGCGCGGCCACGGGGCCTCCGTCGTCGGCGTCGCCGCCCTCTAGTGCCAGGTTCGCCGCCATGACCACGGCTTGTTCCAGCGTGTCGCGCAACGACTGCGACAGCGCGTGTTTGTTGTTTCCCTCCATGCCCATCAAGACTCCGGCCAGGACGAGCAGGTGCTGCCACCGCTTCGAGCGCTCGTCGGCGCCTTTGACTACGGCTCTGGTCCATGCGTCGCAGCTCATCGTGGTCGTTGTCGTCGTCGTCGTCGTCGCGATGGTGGTGGTAGTCCTGGTGGTGGTCCTGTTGCGATCGCGCACCCGCAGGGCGGCTGTGTTGAAAAGACTGATGATGCGCAGGGCGGTTCGCGATCCATCGTGGCGGCGCCAGATGGCCGGTGCGGTCAGCAGCTGCGATGTGAGGACGGTGAGATTCAGCGGATTGGAAAGGTGCGCGAGCAAATGGACCGTGGTGCCGATGATTTGGTCCGTTTTGGCGGCATCGTGGACGTCCTGGTAGTGCTGCAGGACCGTGTTCAAGAGCCGGTCGACGGGCATGGTGACGGAGGCATGGAGACTGCAGGGGGTGAAGGCGTGTTGTGCTGCTCTTTGCTCAACACGAAAATTGCAGCGCGGTCCTCCTGTCTGCTCCGTTGGGACCGAAGAAGACCCAAGAGGGTGAATCAGAGATGTGGTCGTCGAGAGCAGGGCGTTGCCGATGGCGTTTTCGCTTGGTTTCTGGCCGCATGCGCGAGCTTTTGCCGAGGCACGAGTGACGTCCATTCAATGATTTCCAGCGCCATCTGCCATCTGCCATCTGCCAATTGCCAACAGCCACCCCACTATGCCCCCACCGGCAGCTATCCAAGTCTCCACACCACATCTGCCATCCGAGCGAGCAACCTCTTTTTTTGTTCTATCAAAACAACAACATGGCCATGTTCAACACCCAATTGACCGCGCAATTCTGCCATGGCGGCACGCATACGATCCCAGAGACTCCCTCCTGAACGCAGGCACCTACCATGTCGTCTCCCGGCGATCCACCACCCGGATACCAGACACCGTCCTTTCCATCTCTTAATGTCCAGACCTTGCAGGACCGAACGCCCCAGCGAACCTACACGCTCTACCACATCTCGGACGTGTGGAAGTTCACCGTCATCTGGACGCTCATCACCTACACCACCTTTCACCTCGGCGCCGTATTTGTGGCGCTCTTCAATCACGGCTTGAAGGGCTCGTCTTGGCGCTATCTCTGGGCCATTCCCATTACCTACCTCCTCATAGCCGGCGTAGAGGGCCTCTTGGCCGGCAGTATCGTCGGACTCATGTACGTCGGCGCGTGCGTTTACAACTCGGTAGCTGCTAAGTTGTTGGGAAAAGCTAACGTGAGCTTGCGCATCAAGGCTCGGAGCAGTGTACAAGGCCGGCTACTACGAGATGAATACGTGGATCCCCTGTACATGGGGCTTCATCAACGTCATTGTCCTGATCATCTCGTCGTTTTCTGTACAAGGCGGTCTCTGAAGATGACATCCCCATCCGCCTTTTCCTTCAGAGTGCTCAATCCGCTCTTTGCGACAGCAACGGCTGACTGTTGCTGAGTCGCGTCGTTTGCTCGATGGAGTGGAAAGCTAGATGAATAATACCCTTGTCCATATCGAGTCAGACGCTGCCTTGCGCAGATATCAGCATGTGAATGATGTCCGGAAGCGCAAGGGGGCAGCTGGAAAGCAGAAGAAAAACAAATCCCGTCAACACCTCGCCATATGCAATTCTTGCCTGGCCATTGGCGTTTCAGATCGGTGTTCTGGTTTCCTCGATTGAACGACTGTGCGATGACCGGCGTGTAAATGGTTTGCTGGACCAGGCCAGGCCTCGCAATTCACCCGCACTCGGCCCCCCGAACCAACGTCTTCCGTCTTCCTACGGACTTTCAATGCTTTGGGCACGTATGGAGCTCGCTGCCTCTGAGATGACTTGCACCGATGGTTGAAAGAGTGATGGCAGAGTCGATGCCGTGGTGGGCCATCGAAATGTCAAGTCGGTGTTTCTGGCAGCAACTACAATGGAATCGTCTCTCAGCACCTCTCCGATGCTCAAAGTCAGACGAGAACTTTTCACGTTCGCAAGATGCATCGGTCCAGGCGTTGTCCCATAGGTGCCAAACAAGTGCTCGCCACAGCGCCGTGCGGGTCACCAACGCCATCGAGGCTGACGGTGAAAAAGGTGATATTGGCAGCAAGCCAATGGTCAGCAGGCAATAGCATGAGATAAAAACTAAGTCGGTGACCTGCAAGAGCTACACGCCGGCGGAATGTTCCTCGCCCCGATGGCCGGCCGCTCGTGTCGCAGAGACACGAGTAGCACGCGCCGAGCGAGGGACAGACGAAATGCTAAAAAACGTGAGCAGAGTTGTTATGCATTCACGTTGTTGTGGACATCGGGTGCACAGGCGGAACTGTGTATGGCGCAATGCGTCTTTTCTGTACACATAGCCGGCTCACCAGCCCATCTGCATGTCGACGACTATACGTGGCCTGCAATTGCCTTACAGACAAGGGCTGACCTTGATGACATTGATCCATCATCATCCACATGCACGTATGGGACAGCTATATCTAGTTGCCATAATCAACACAGCTCGCTTTGCGGGCGCTACCTGCCACCGACAAGTGGCTTTTCCTGCATGTCTATCAGGCGAAACGCCGTTTGACCTCTATGCATCAGCACCTGTAGTCCATCCAAGGATCTGAGCCCTCTACAACTGCTGCCGGTGCCCGTGTTGGCGCGCTTGCTATCGGCCGCTCAACTTGGCTCATGCAAGTAAGAGAGTCTCCGCCATGCGCACAGTAGCGGCTTTCGCCTTTGAAAGCACAGGTTTCAACTATACGCTGGCTTCTACCTCGGGCTACATTTCACCTCTCCAGATGAGGCAATGTTGAATGATAGGATCCGTTGCGGTATGAGCAGCCCGCCCCGTCGGTCGTCGCATCTCACGCATTTGGATATTTATAGGTATATTGAGACAGACTTTTCAAGCTTCTTCGTGTTTCAGAAGACAATGCATGGACCTCAGTCTACTAATCATAGAGCTTTTCAGAGGTTCCGAGCTTGGACGAGGTAAATTCTATAAAGACCTAGGAAGATCCGGTAAGTAATGTCGAACAGTGAAACACGTCGCGGCTTCGATACTGGTGAAGCAGAACTTGCTTCCACTCCGTCGTTGGGCTCAAGTGGCAACAGACACTTCTGAGCAGCTGGCCGGCCTACTGGACCTTGTTGACCGCATTCGCCCACCAACAACCGTGGAGCGATAACAATTCCTATCCAGGCTCAAACAGCAGTGCTCCTTTGCTCTCCATTTGATCACCACCATCGGCTATTCTTCGAGGCAAGCCAACACAAGCGATTGGGAACTCAGAGGAGTGCCGGACGTCGGCATATCGGACCAATATACCAGGCACCAGGCACCAGGCACCAGGCACCAGGCACCAGGCACCAGGCACCAGGCACCCAGATCCTAGAAGTGACCAAGCTCCAAATCTGCGCCTCCCTGAGGAGAGGACCTGCCAACAGTGCAATCTTCCAGATGCTCTGGAAAGCCAAGCGAATCATGAAAATCCAGAGGACGGAGGAGGAAAAACAAATGAGACAATTGACAACAAGCGGTCGATTTAACCTTGACGAGGATCCAGGATATCCCCTTTCCCGCTGAAATTGTATTCGGGCAGATCATACTTGTCTTTGCCGAAGCCAGCTGCGCCCCAGGCCGAGCCCAACCATCCCAAAAGAAACGCGAACTTTGAAGCCCAACACACGGCGAAGAAAATCAGGTTTCGTACAACGATGCCCCAGCTCGTCTGTGGTGCCAGGAAACTCAGCACACCAGGAGGTATCACATGCATATCTTTGATGATGGGTTGCATCCGTTCCTGGTATGCCTTGAGACCCGCTTCAATATCTCGTCCGTGTTTGCTGATCTCACCGGCCAAGACGTAAGCACCTGCCATTGCGAGACTCGTGCCAGTACCCGTGGGACCTGCTGCGTAGCCGGCGTCGCCCACCAAAACGACGCGGCCGTTATAGAGCCGCGAGATCTTGACCTGGCACAACTCGGAGGCATACAGGTCGTCAGAGACCATTAGTTCAGCGATGATCTCCGGTGACTTCCAGCCAACGTCTTGGAAGCGCTGCGAAATGAATCGTTTGAGTTCGTCCGTGCCTTCCTTGTTAGCCAGGCGGAACTTGTCGAGTTCCGGATCGTCGCCGCTGGAGTGGACTCTCATTGCCATGGCTCGATTCGCGTCCGCTTGATCTGGCCCGAGAGTGAGAGCGCGGCCACCCGGCGCACTGCAGGCCAAACCGATCCTGCCGCCATTCAGAAGGTCGTTCTTGGTGGTGAAGTATGCGGCCCATGCGCCTACAGGAGATATATGATCGCGTACACTGCAGCCAAATGCCATAGCACGGGTCCGTGATGTTGCGCCATCGCACGCGACGACCAGGTCGAATTCTGCGTCGGGTGTGCCATTGGCGAATTGGACCTCGACCGGACCGACTTGATCCGCTGGCTGTTCGGCTATCGAGAGGATATGCTCGCCAAAAATGTACTTGACTTGGTCGAGGTCCTTCGTCAACTCAACCAGCACACGCGAGAGCTCGCCGCGAAAGATCTCGAATTCGGAGACAAGAGACTGCTGCTCGGCGTCTCCGGTTCCTTTCATGATCGCAAAAGGCTTGCCGCTTTTGTCAACAAAACCCATCCCGTCCAGCGGCGCCAGGGCGGCGCGAACGGCATCTTCCATTCCTGGAATTTTTCGCATGACGGTCACACCGGTCAAGCGAATGTCGATATTCTGCCCGCCACTGCGAAGGTGAGGAAAGCGCTCAATGACTGTGACTGTCGCTCCGGCTTTGGCAAACCAGTACGCGGCCATGGGGCCTGCGATGGACGCCCCGACAATAAGAACCCTCAGCTCAGGCATTGTGACGAAATTAAATTGAGGACTTGGGCGGGAAACGTATGAGGCAGTCAGCGAACAGATTGGAGGGGATTCTGGCCCTCACATATTTGTACCCGAGTTTGAATACGTCAATTCTATCTACATCGGTATGGCTCATATCGGCCTGAAGCTATTGCATCATGATCCGGGGCGTAGAACAAAGCGATGGACGCCCTTCGTCTGGCACGAAGCTAGCTCGGGCAAGACTAAAGTCCGACGCTCGGGACATTGAGGTTTCCGGGTCGCCCACGGCACGACAGCGATGCGAGATGAGATGTGCAAGTCAACCAGGTTCAACAGCAGAAGCGTCGTCATCAGTGACATCGCCGTCAACGATGTGATCATTAGCAGTATCAGCAGCCTACATGATGGGCTCGATGGCAGTGGGTGAGAGTTCAGCGTGCTTTCGGTTTCCTGCTACGGCGACCAGTTACCTTCGCAAGATACGTGGAGAGAGCTCGAGGAAGTGGGGACTCATCAGACAGAGCCCTGTACCATGAAGTGGGTTATGTGATTGGGCCCTCCGAAGACACCAGGCGTTTTGCAGGGTGGGGGGGAAAAAAAGCTGAATACATCGTGGGGCAGCTCCCGTCCCAAGTCGGTATAAGTTCCAACTACCCAGAATTTTGCATCCTCAGCGCCGCCGTGGACTCGCTGATGGAAACATGTGGCCCGATCGGTCTTTGGGAAATTCCACGGCAAACTAGCCGCTTGCTTCTATTTCTAGCTGTCCCTCGCCGCAGGTCTCGCCTCGCGCTCCATCATCATCGTGGTCTGGCGACTGCAAGCCACGGCCGAACAACGATTGCAAGTCGCTGCTCTCAACCGGTTCGGGGTCCAACCAATGCAGCTTTGCAACAGAACACTCGGCATTTCACTCACCATCCCACCATGACCACGACCGTCGAGATCGTGACCGTTCCCTCGGCTGACACCCCCGGCACGTCGCTTCACATACACAATGAAAAACGAAGCTACATTTTTGGTCGCGTTGCCGAGGGCACACAACGCGCCTACGGCAGCCGCAAGGTGTCTATCAGCAGCATCGAGCATATATTTCTCAGCGGAAGTGTTTCCTGGCAGCAAATGGGTGGCCTCATCGGCTTCCTTCTCACAATCGGCAGTGTCGTCGGCTCGACACTGGAGGTGACAGCTTCGGAAAATGCGATCAGACAGGCAAAGGGCAAGAGACCTCTCAAATGCTCCGCGCACGAAAGCCTCAACGTTTATGGGGCGGACAATATCTGCCATGCTATTGCGGCTTGTCGACCCATCATTTTCAGGCAGCCTGTCTCCGTACGAGCTCACGAGTTCAGACACGATTCTCGACAGGCTGCTGTTGGAGATGTAGTGCCTGATTTTGAAGACGATGCGCTTCGAGTCTGGAATATACCTGTCAAGAGGGTCTGCTCGAGGAGTCCGCCGAAACGTCACCACGACGAGATGTCGAATGAGCCCAGAAACTGCGCTGAGGCGGCGGATTCATCTCCGAAGGTCCGATCAGTACTCTCAGATCCCACAGCTGCTGGCATGATTGTCGAGAGACTCATGTTCAATGGTAATCTAGCACAAAAAGCCGTCTTTTGTCTGCGAAAGATCGGTGACCTCAGACCCGGAGATCCAGCCGTCACGATTGAGCATGGCATTATGAAGCCTTACACGGGGCCTTATTCGTCGGAGAGTATGGCGATCCCGAATGCGGACGAACAGGCCTACCTTTTTCCAGAAGTAGGCGAGCCTCTTGTCAAGGGACAGAGGGAAGGGGGAGTCTCCACCCACAAACCAGCCTTACCCAGGACTGCATATGGAGAAACGTCCATGTCATACATCATCAAGTGCCAAGCACGCAGAGGCAAGTTCAATCCGGCAGTGGCGAAAGAATGGGGCGTCAAACCCAAAGATTTCAGACGCCTCACCGAAGGGCAGAGCGTCGAGGGCAAAGACGGCAAGATCGTCACGCCGGACATGGTGTTGGGCGAAGCCCAGCCAGGGAGAGGTATCATTGTGGCAGACATTGCCACGCCTGATTTCGTCGATTCGTTCATGGGGCGTCCTGAGTGGAAGAATGAGCAGCTCATGGAGCACATCTGTGTTGTATATTGGATCCTAGGCAATGGGCTTGCGTCTGACCACCGGATTCAGCAATTTATCCAGGAGCGGCCAACGATGCGGCACGTGTTTTGTGCGGAGGAGACATGTCCCAACATGATCACGCATCAAAGTGCGGCAACCGTGCAATCAAAACTGAGGAGAATTGATCCGGAGCGTTTTCCCATTCTCGATTTCGATAACAAAGTCGCATTTCCGGCGCCGCCGGCCGATTCGCCGATAGAATTAGGCCGGGCCGGTAAAAAGGTGCAGCTCATGCCGCGACTCATCTTTGACGACAAGGCCGTGAATGCTTTCCCAGATCTCATAGAACCGGGGCAATCCTTGGATGGAAAGCTACTCTCTCTGGCTGAGGCGGCCCGAGCCGAGGCTACTCGTCCGGATTTCCTAGAGCAAATAGACGAGATGGAGAGTGGTATACCGAATCGAGATGCCGAGATTGTCCCCCTGGGCACGGGGTCCTCAACACCCAGCAAGCACCGCAACGTGGCTGGGACACTCGTCAGGGTGCCGGGCATTGGGAACTATTTATTCGACTGCGGAGAGGGCTCCATGGGCCAGATCGCGCGAGCTTTTGGCCCCGGGGAGACGGCCGACATTCTCCGCAATCTCAAATGCATCGTCATCAGCCACCTCCATGCCGATCACCACATGGGTGTGGTGACTGTTATTCGGAAGTGGTACGAGCAGTCACTCCGGGACGGAAATAATACGGCAACCCTCGCCATCTGCTGCATCCGACGATACCGCGAAATGCTGGAAGAGCTCGCCCAAGTCGAAGACTTTGGATTGCATCGCGTTCGGTTCCCGACCTGCCCACCGCACGGCGGGAAGGAGCGCGATGTCGTCACAGATTTCAAAGGAGAAGACTTTGGCCTCCGAGGCATGAGGCGCGTTCCCGTGCAGCACTGCTGGCGTTCGTACGGAACCGAGCTGGAGCTGACGTCAGGCCTGCGGATTGCCTACTCGGGTGACTGTCGGCCGTCTTCTTTCTTCGCAACCGCTTTCAAAGGCGCGCACCTGCTGATCCACGAGTGCACCTTTGGCGACGACATGGAAGATCACGCCAGGCAAAAGAAGCACTCGACCATGGGTGAGGCGCTGGGCGTGGCGCGAGAGATGCAGGCTCGGCGGACCCTACTGACACACTTTTCGCAGCGGTATGCCAAGTCCGAGTCGCTGCGAAAGGAGCAGGTTGACGGCGAGGTGCGAAGCGTCTTGTTGGCATTTGACTTGATGAGAGTGCGGCTGGGCGATTTTCAAAAGGCAGCCTGTTATGTCCCTGTCGTCGAGGAGATGATGGGATCTTTGACTAAAGATGCGAATACCCTCAAGTCGCACGGTGAAGATGGATAGATTCTTCACAAGTAGCGAAATAGCTAAAAGATGATAACATACCAGACATCTGCTGTTGAAGCCAGGTTCCTAGCATAACGGAGACTCTGTACTCCAGATTCATCACCGATCCTCTTGAACATCGCAACACGGTCCAGCACTCGCTCCATGCATCACAAGCCTCCCTGAGCGTCTTGATAGTGTACAACACCTGCTCCGCTCCCACACGTACTGCCTCTCTTGTCACAAACCCCTGTTGAACCAGACCTTGCCACCGCTGCCGCCCTTTCCATGAAACTCCGGCTCCAGCTTGTCTGCCGCAATCTCCTGCTGCTGCGGAAACACAGCCAGCGCCAACGGCAGCACGGCAAAGGACGTGGCGGCAATGTACAGCAGATTCAGCCCCACGGGGATCCCTGCAGCCAGTGCCGGGCGCGCCCTCACAAACTCGCGCTGCAGCAGGTTCCGATACCAGCCCTGCCTCGTCTGCGCGTAGTACAGCAGCATCGGGGGGATGACCATGATGGGGCTGCTGTTGAAGACGCGGCTCGCGGCCGTCTCGTACACGGCCAGCCGGGCGGCCTTGCGACTCCTCCCGAGCGACGGCACGTCGCGCTCCGACCTGCCATCCGCCTGCAGCTCCTGCCTCTCCCGGGCGGACAGCACGGGCCGCACGTCGATGCCCGTGGCGATCTCGCCCCGGCGCATGAGGTAGGCGTTCAGCGCGCCGGCCGAGGCGACGGCGGCAAAGGGCACCAGCCGCTGCAG
>JAPFUF010000880.1:0-29824 GCA_030780645.1 Aschersonia sp. MBC 508
ACCCTGCCCCCCCCCACATGGCGGCCCGCCCTGGTAGCATTATTCATTGCGCCGCACGCGGAGGAGGGCGTCATTCCTTGAACGAACTTCGTCTCTCCGTCACCAAGCAAATCTGCGGCCGCGCCGTTCCTTGCTCGAATCCATATCACCCGCGGGAACAATAGTCCAGTCACAAGCGCGCGAACTCGTCACATACCCCGTGCCTGACGTGGCAGTCCCATATCATGCCACGCGCAATTCGAGGTTCGTTGCTCTCCCCGGCCGATTTTGCCATCGGGGCACACACCACGGCGCTGAGCGCGCCCGGCAGAGAAAAGAGCGAGCAAGCAAGCAGCTGACTTGCGACGCGGACGTGGGTGGTGGTGTCAGGCGTGCTCATCGAGTGCGACCCCTCGATCAAGTCCATCATTGTGAACATTGATAGCGAGAATCATGATTTCATCATCGAGGATCTCGACGAGGAGCGCGTCGTGGTTAAGGAGAACACGGTGCACCTGCTGAAGCAAAAGCTCGAAGACGTTCGTATATATCCCATCCCCGAGACCACCAGGCCGGCTCTGCCGTGTGTGCTTTCAGCTCTGACGACGATGGGGGACAACGCCCCCTTTGCCAGCGTCTCAAGGAAAACTTGCCACCGTTGGACGAATCGGGCTCGGATGCTTAGATCACAAAAAATCGATGCTTGTATAGATTCAACGCCATGACAGAGCGCGTCAACTTTTTTTTTTCCCGCTCATTTTCTCGTGAAGTCGCCAAAAAAAAAATATCATCCGTCTACAATTTTGCAAAAGAAGGCCGTTTCTTGGCCATGGTGCCCTGCAGCGCCGCAGGCACATCCGCCGTCTGCAGAGCCACCGAGTTCCAGACGCTCGTGTACCGCAGCGTCGCCGCCGTGCCATTCTCCCTCCCGTAATTCAGCAGCTCCTTGGTGCCCTGCACCGCGACAGGGCTCTTCTTGGCCAGGAGAACAGCCATCTCCACGGCCTTTTGCACAGCGCCGGCCTTGTCTTGGAGGACGTGGCTCACGAATCCCGCCTGCAGCGCCTCCTGCGCGGAAAAGTCGCGCGCAGTCAGGCACACGTCCTTGACCCAGGACGTCGAGCCCACGATCTTGGGCAGACGCGCGAGAGTCCCGATGTCTGCGGCCAAGCCAATGTCCACTTCCTTGACGGCCATGCGGGCGTTTGACGCCGCGATCCGGATATCGGCGCAGCACGAGATGTCAATCGCCAGGCCGAGCGAGATGCCGTGCAGGACACAAATCACAGCTATGCGTAGAAAAACTCAAATTAGCCAGTCAGACCCAATCATAGAGCACCGTTACTGTGTGTCCGCACCGAGAGCCTGCAATGCCAATGGCAAACGTTGCTTGCCACTGCCACCCGTGACGTGACGTTGGTGATTCAGGCAACTTGGTAGAACAAGCACAGGGACAACCAAGAAGTCAAGGAGCAGAATTGTAAAGCCAACACGAACTGCGATGTAGAGGAAAACAGGTTCAGCACAACACCAGACGTACGTTTCTCGCAGCGCTCCATTTCGGAGATGCACCCCTGAAACTCCTCAATGTGTGCCCTCAGAGCTTTCGCCTTTCTCGCCGGGTCCAAAGCTTCGCCCCCGTCACCACCAGCACCCAACGACGCCGACGCGGCGCCCAGGTCCAAGCCCGCGGTAAACGCCCTGTCGCCCGCACCGCTGAGCACCACGGCCCGCAGGTCCGCGTCCAGGCTGATCTGGCGAAAGACGCGCCCAAACTCGAGCCAGACGGCCTGCGAAAAGGCATTGAGCTTCGGCGCGCGGTTGATCTCGACGTGCGCGACGTGCGGCGCCGGCGACGTCACGCGCATGAACTCGTACGACGAGTAGGCCGCGGCGAGTGTCGCGGGAGACGGGGCCATGATTTCGATTTCTGCCCGCGAAACAAAGCAGTACCGAAGTATGTAGTAAGCCGTGGCACAGAGTTTCGCGACGAGCAACGGGGGGACAATCAGAACGGCGCGCTGTACAGCGGATTTGTGTGATTTGCGCAACGTGACGGAAAGCAAACAAGTCGATAAATTGTTTCTGTGAAAGAGATCACGCAGCGAGGAGAAGCGACGACACTGGAATCCTGAGCGTGTGTCGATGCCCTGCGGCGTACAAGAAACTTGCATGCGCAACAGCACGCAGACTGCCAACTCGATGCGCAACTGCTCGCCCGAGAGCCGAGGCTGCTTTGACGGCCCACCGTCTCGTCTCGTCTTACGCTCCCAGTGTACCAGGCCTCATCACCCTAAACTGCACTGGGCCACATATTCACAAGCTTCAGTGGCGCACGTCGAGGTTAAATTTCGCGTGATTTCGCATTACTGAATCATGGTTGTTCGCGTTGATGCCAACGCTTCCCAAATAGTACCGTCGCGGGCATCTATTGGCGTTGCAAGTCAGGTCAATCTGATACATGGATTCCAAACAATCAAAGCGCTCTCAGCGTCGTCCTCATTTATCAAGCCTTTCGGGGTCCTGCTGTTCATTACTAGTTGGGGAGCCTCTCAAGCGCAAACCTATCGAGTCTCGCCGGGACGGAAGCGCATCTCTGCGACTCAACGTCCTGTGCACAGTCCAAGAAAAGGAGTTTGAGCAATGCACATCAACATGCCAGCACGACTAGATGGGCAGGCCGCCTCCTGTTTCCCAATCAACCCACACATTAAATGACATTGCCACTCAGCCTTCCCACCTTGCCCGAATCATAAACGTGTCTACAGAAGCAAGGTTCCGAACAAGGTAAAGAACAGGGCCACGGCCGTGATGATGAAAGGGCTCCTGTCGAGGGGTCCAAGGGCGGCAGGCGCCGCGTTGTCAGAGCCCTTGCTGCCGCTGCCCTTGCCAGTCGGCGAGGCCTGACCTCCCGTCACGCTGGCCGTGGCAGTGCCGCTGTCGGCAGCATTCTGGGAGCCATCGCCACTGACGTCAAAGCCAGGGCCCTTGCCGGCACCATCCTTCATGTACTTCTGCGCCTGCGAGGGCATCTCCGGAACCAAGCTGGGGTTGACTTGCCAGACAGCTTCAGAGGTGGGGCAGTTGACAGC
Organism: Aschersonia sp. MBC 508; assembly: GCA_030780645.1. Taxonomy (NCBI): domain Eukaryota; kingdom Fungi; phylum Ascomycota; class Sordariomycetes; order Hypocreales; family Clavicipitaceae; genus Aschersonia; species Aschersonia sp. MBC 508. The sequence goes on from JAPFUF010000880.1 coordinate 3,072, forward strand.
GTGGGTGGTGGTGGCGGCGCCTCCGCTTCCGGTCGGCGCAGGGCTGGCAGACAAAATGGACTTGAAGGCAGCGAACTCATCCATTTTAGAGACCGTCTTGGCCTTCACGTCGCTGAGCTTGACAATGCCATACTCATTGGCCTCGTACGAGTATTCGTACATCAGGCCACCAGAATATACGCCCGTCATTTCCTTGCTCATCATGGCACCAATTTCCTCAAACTTGCGTGGGCGGTTCTTTATACAGCCATACTCAGAGAGGCTGCAGAGGGGGGCGGTCAGACTATTTCCTCGGTTCACCATAGCAATGAATGTGGCGGCGTGGCAACTCACAAAATCGGCAGGCCGTAGTCGGTGAAGTTCTTAACCTTCTGGTCCCAGCCGGAGACCTGGAAGTCACTGTTGCACCAGGAATAGTCATTGAAGGCGAAGAAGTCGGATCGCATGTCATCAGTGCCACAATTCATGTACATGGCGGTCTGCATGCGGTTCTTGGCAACGTCGGCGGCCGAGTAACCCACGGGAATCTTGCGAAGACCACGCGAGTTGATGTAGTTCTTCATGTCCCGAGTCACAGCCTTGACATACGGAGCTGACTTATCGGTATCCTTGTCGTCGTTGATGACCTCATTGCCCGAAAAGAAAGCCAAAGTGTTGGGATACTGCGCGAACATCTCCACAGTCGCAAAGACACTCTGCAAGTACTTGGCGTTGTAGGACGGTCCCGGCTGGCCCCGATTGATGGAGTACTTGGGATTGTTAACGTCGAGGACCAGGTAGATGTTAGCATCCTGAAGGGCCTTCATGCACTGATCGTGGTTGAGAGAGTTGTCGACGGCGTAGACACGGACGGTGTTGATGCCGAGGTCCTTGAAATTGGCAATGTCGCGCATGCAGATGTCAGTATCAGCCAGGGGATCCAAGTTGACAGAAGAGCCTCCGGGCTGGTAGTCGATGCCTCGAATGTAGAACCGTTCCTTGCCCGCCCAGAAGGCTACGGGTAAAATCAAGTCAGCATCGGCTCAGGCTGGGCAGAAGTCGGGGTCGTTCACGATGGATCGTCGCCCAGTCATTTGGGAGACTGCAAGATCGACAACGGGGGGGGAGGTGAACATGCTTACCATTGCCGGAGACTGTAACGGTTGGGAAGCTGGCGCGCTTGGTGGGTGGCTCCTGTTCAGTAGGAGTAGGCGAGGCCGTAACAGCGCCGATTGCGGCAATGGCCGAAGCGAATGCAGAGGCCTTCATGGTGGAAATGAATTGATAACCGAGAGGAATAGCAAAGTCGTGTCTCTACAAGTTTCACGACTACCTGTACGAAGTGGTTGGGAAAAGCCCCCCGAGCGAGTGGAGGAGGGTCCTGCTGGGAGAAAATGAGACCGAGGCTCACTGAAAAGGAAGGCGAGCTGGGTCAGAGTCGGGAGAAGAAGAAGACGAAGAAGAAGTAGAAAAAGTAGAGAAGAGGAAGGTCCAACAGCGAGGGAGTTGGAAGTGTTAATGAAGTGGAAAGACTGACGTGGAAATTGTGAAGAGGGCGCAGGATGGAGGAAGGAGAAAAGGAGTGTGCTGGACAGCCGTGTTCTGTCCGCATGGACGATGCAGGACAATGACCGGCAGAGGGTGCGTGAGTGCCGGCGTGTAGCAGGGGCATGGCTCGGGCAGAGGATGCGTGAGTGCCGGCGTGTAGCAGGGGCATGGCTCGGGGAGAGGGAGGGGGTGGGGGGCGCGCCCCAATTAGGCACTCGAGGGGGAGTGCATCTACCAAAACTGGTGAGCCTTCTGCACACTGATGAGGGTGGGTACGAAATCTCGGAGCAACCACCATGGCTCCTTCTTCATACCGCTGGAGCTGAATCCAGTGGGTACGAGAAATAGATGGTTGTTTCGACCTCGACCGTCGAGATTGGCGGATCCACATCTGCTCAGCCACGGCACATTGGCAGGCTCGTCCAAGCAGCGGATAGAGAGCATGAACGCGCTACCCGACACGGCTCCTCGTCGTCGACGTCTGAAGGGAGAGTGGATGGTTGATGACGTGCCGAAGCTCTTACTGGCAAATTGTCACGAGATGCCAGTCATGGGCCGCCTTGGAATCAAGGGAGGCGAGAAGCTTGCCCGGATGTACGCTTCTGTGTCAGGCCACTGTGTCTCTCGTGTTCCGTTGCAAATTGCAGTTCGATTTGTATCTCGGGTGAGGGGCAGAAGTCAAGGAATCGGCAGCCACAAGATCTGCTCCTTGTCTGCTTCCTTTCTGTTCTTCCCCCGTCATGGCTCATCGTCCTCCGTAGTGCAACGGGCAGGCCGCAATGCCCGCCGTTTTGTTCAGATTCAAGGTGACGGATCTACAATGCAGCCGATTCAGGGAAGTTGGGTGCATCCCGATCGGCTTGCTCGCCCCCACCCCTGAAACCACCACAGCCCGTATTCCCTTTTTTTTTCTGTGTTATTGCTGTTGGCACGCCCCCCAGAAAATATTTCAAGTGCGTTGCACCGGCGCTTCAACAAGAGGCTGCAGCATTGACTATGTTGTTTCCCAAAATTTGCAACCACCCTGAGAGCGCTGCACAGCCTGCCGACACTGGAGCATTCGGACAGGCCCTGGTGACTGACAGCCGCCTTCACACGACACGGAGTACCTATGTTTAGCTGTTTACTTCATGCCGGACAGGGATGAACCCAGCCAATGGCCATCAGTCTGACAGGTGCATCTCTTGTTTGGGTCGAATGTGAAACGGTTGCACGCCCAGCAGCGCATCACAAACATCGTCAGCCTACCAAACAGACAATAGCCACTTCCCTTGCTGAACTTCTCAGCTGCGCGCACACGCGCGCGGCAGAGTTGGTGTTGCGCTTTGTGGCCTACCAAACAGATGGCTGCGGCCAGGACACAATACCTAGCCTGAGTCGTTCTACTTTTCGTTCCCTTGGGATGGGGGCGGGGAGCACGCGATTTGTTAGCCACGTAATCGCAGGCCGTCTGACAGTCGACGACAAGACCCTGCCATACTTGTGTAGCCTCGCAGCAATCTTCCGGATAACGCCAAATTCGATGCCAACGACACCGAACCCAGGAACCTTCCGACGATCTGGGGAGTCCAATCGAGACCAGCCCGTCGCCAGTGGGAATCCAGCTGAGCATGCTCGACTCATGATGCTTTCCTAGTAAATCGTCCTCGCGCTCAGCCACCGTGAGCAATATGCCGGCGGATCTGCATCGAGGGGGCAGTGTTCAGGTTCACCGTCTTCTGCTCAGATTGCCAACCTGAGATTATTATTATTCAGATGATCTGATCGTTGCTTGCAACGACACAATGCCATCGAGGGGGCAACGTCGCATTCCGGCCATGAAAAAATAAAACTTCATATTGACTGCATCTCTTTGTCGTCTCACAAGTCGGGGACGTCAAATAGCGCGGGGACACCACCCCAGTTCCCTCGACTCCGCTCTTCCCAGTATCCCTCTTTGCCTGTCTTGATTTTCCAAACCTCTTCGCCTTCTGGGCAGTCTTCCGCCTTGACAAACCATCGCGGCTTGTGGACTTCACCTCGATCTTCCATTTCTCGGCGTCGAGCGCGCTGTGCCTCTTCCAAGTTGTGTTTCCATCTCTCAGCGGCATCCAAGTCTCCTTGCTCGGCCAGGCGTTGGTCTGGTCGGAGTCGGGAATCGGTTGGCGCTATTCTCCCCTTCTCAAGTTCAGTGATTTCGTTGAGGGTGGCCGCGAACCTCGTCATCCCATATGTCTGCGCCGCATTCTCCACCAATTGACCAGCCTGCCAGACGGTCTCACTCGCTGCTTTGCCAGGTCCCACAGTCTTCAGCTCAACCGTCCAGGTGCCAGTCAGACCACTGCCGGTGTCGTTCCCATCCGGACCAAACGTAGTGGCGTGAACGTCTTCGGCCCGCCCACCAAACATGCCTTTGCTTTTGAATTCGATATTGGCCCGGTGGCCGGTGGTATCGTTGCTCACGTGCATGGACCCGACCGGCTCCACATACTTCTCGCCCATGACCACGTTTCGTAGAAACATCGTTGCAATGTTCCAAGAGTACAGCTCGTCACTACCGTCGGCTAAGCGCAGCACGACGCGGACACGGCCGTCGGTTGTTATCTCAGCACTCTTCCCCCAGAACTTCTGCCCGGGAGCGGGAGATTGGGAGAATGACCAGTTGGCCGAGTCGGCCTGCAAAGCAAGTCGGACTGGTCGGTGCTGGATCTTTTCTACGAGCAATCGAAAACCTCCAGGAACATCTTTGTTCCCCCTGACGAGCTCAAACGTTTCGCCGAGGAGGGGATTGAATGGCTTTCGAATGGCACGCTCCTTGGCCCTGCCACCGCTGAATTGAGATACAGCGAATGCCGTGACAAAGAGCAGTCGCTCCGTGGCACTTTTTTGTCGTGAGGCCTTGTCCAAGAGCTGTGCATATTCCAGGGGCTCCGCAACCTTCTGCAACAACGACAGAGGTTCATTTGCCGAGACGGGCATACTGATGGTGCTGAGGTCCTTGCCTACATTTTTGCGGACAAAGGCAATCAGACTGGGTGGTTGAACGGTGGCAGGCGGTATGCCGCTTCTGCGGCTGACGATCTGGTCTATTGGGAGGGGAGAGAGGTTTCTGGGCCTGATGGGGTAGATATCGCCGGTCCCATCAATGCCAATTCCGTCGTCATCTTCTATGGATGAAATGGAGGAGCTCCCGTGAACGGATTCCTCTTCGACATCAGTCGTTGCAGATTCATCTTCGCTGCCGTCAATCTTGACGACGCCGGACTTGTTGTCCTCAGCATCAAAGAACTCATCCGTGGACGCAGTAGTTTCCATGCTCATGCGAGAAGCACCGCCAGCCGAGGGCGGGTGTGGAGAGCGATGTCTCTTGCTGTTCGCAATAAGGGCGGTAAATTCGGACACGACAGAGTCGAGGTCGGACAACAATGCTTCGCAGTGATCATGCAATGATTTCTCCTCACGCGTGGCTCCTCGAGATCTTCGCTTTCCTGAATGCTCAGACAGATTGGAGGTAGCGGTGCTCGCGCTTCCAGGCGAAGAGATAGCCACCACTGACGCTGAAGCTGGCTGCAGAGAGGTCGGGCTCAGCGCCGAAGCACTGGATTTACGCTTCCAAAACGACTTCTTCTCGGTATTTGCTGGAAAATAACTGTCTCTGCTATCTTCCGAAGCCATGGCTGATGCCGGCGATAGAAGTTGAGCGCTTGCGGTGGGTTTGGGTAAGGAAGCAACTTCCTTGGTCAACCTCCGCAAAGCGTCCCGAGTCCCAACCACGCGGCTTACCAAGGTTTCCACTTGCTGCCATTCGACAGCTCCAGACAAGCCAGCGTCCGTTGTTGGTTTGAGAGTGCGGCCATTCGAACTGAAGCTAGGTACGGATGGTTTCGACGACGTCTCCAAGCCACGTGCAGCACGGCTGGCCTTCTCGAGAGCTCGCGCCCACTCTTGAAAATCCTTGTTATTAGGCGCTCGTAAGTGCCAAACCTCGGCACCAGAATCAATGCTGATTTCACGGCGCCTTTCATCTGCCGCTATAGCGGCCAGACTGAGAGGAATTGCGCCGCGAAGCGCGGAGGAGTTGCGATTGTAATAATAGGAAAGCGTGCACGTCGAATAATCCAGAGAAAAGAAACGACGAGCATATCCCTGCCCTTTCTTGCGGCGTCTCTTGGACAAGGTGCCGACATGACAGTTGAGAGGTACTACAGTTGTCTCACTCCTTGCTCCGGAAGATGCCGCTCGTCCTCGACCATAAGTTGGCAAGCTGTCGACCGAGGTGGAAGGCCCATTTTCGCGATTTGGACTGCCATGCCTGGCCAGGCTTGATTGACTGGTCTGCGCATTTGGCAGCTGTAAGTTCGGCAGGTGGCCAGTCGTTTGGGGAGGGGCGCCGGTAGGGTACGTGAGAACGACAAAAGTGGCAGTCTTGGATGTCTGCTTCGAGAAGGTGTTGTCGAAGACAAGGCCGTACATTCCCCCTTCACCAGCGTGAACGTCGTAGGTGCCGATGGAAACCTTGTCTGCCTCGCATTTGCCGTGCCAGAAAATGGGAATGAAACCCTTGCCGGTCAGCAGGTCTTGCGCAGTGGTCTCCTTCTTCGGGAACCTTGTGCCTTTGCCGTCGGTGACACCCGCTACCGGGGCACCGCTGTCAAGTTCATCGCCACCATTGGCCACGAGAAGGGTCGTTGCGCCGCTGCCCGGATGCTTCACGATGCCGAAGTTGCTATGCCAACAGGTTTGTCAAACTTTCTGTGCGCGATGGACCGAATCGCAAACTGCAGACACTTACATTGACTTTTTGTTCGGCTGCACACTCCACGAGAGAGTGTGGTCCTCATCGACTCTGACCCAACGGACGATATAGGACTGGAGTGGTTTAGTATTCGATGGATCGCTCAGCCGGAGTTCGAGGGCCAGGCGGAGCACCGCTCAGCCCGGCACGAGTTGACACTTACTTTACTGTGAACCTCGAGCTTCTCAATGCCAGCCATGTTGCCAGTTTATTGGAGAGATCGCATCGAGAAACCATAAGCTTTGTGATTGCGAGAGGAGATTTCTCTTCGGGGACGGTTCATGTCTCTCGCGGGCTGGGATCAGTGCTCTGCGGCGTCACCGTCGTCTCGGCAGTGTAGGATCGACGGGCAAGACGGGACTGCAGGATGATCGGGATGCGGGAGGGATGAGTAGAACGAAGGCTCGCGCGCGCCGAGGCTCGTGCGACGGAAACGCCAGGTCACGGACGGCTGGGAGGAAACGGGCGTCACAGGAACAACGTGGAGGAGCATGTGGAGCTGACCAACGGGAGAGTGGTGCCCAGGTCGCGGAGCCTAAACGGGCTCGTGGGCGGGGGCGGGCGGCACTTGGTGTCCTTCTGGGCAAATTCGGCCGCGGTCCAACGGTGCTTTGTTGGGATGACATCAATCGACCTGCATCCTTTGATCGTCGCTCAATAGACGAAGTTCGAGGCATGAGACTATCAAGCAAAGGCTCTAAGAGAGCATGCAAAGACTCTTCCCAGCATGTCTAACGGAACAACATTGCTTCTGACGCTGATTTGCATAGCATTGACTGGCCCTGTTAATACCGTAAAAAGTTGCCGTCGCTGGAAGCCAGCACGCTGTTGACTCCTCGACCGTAGTGGACTCGGCAGCGACGGATGGGAATGCGGACCAACTGCGCTTCCCGACCTCAGCCCATGCCTTTTGCATCTAAGGAGGCGCACGCACTCGTACACTCGTAACTTCGCCGGAGCGTGGCAGCCTCGCGTGGTAAAAAGCTTCCTGGCCCCGAGAGCTTGAGCTCAAATTGGTCACAGTTCACTGTCAAGAAAGGGAAGAAACACGTCTCCATTGCAGGCGCACTAGTGATATCCGGACTTGACTTCGTCCACATCATGACGCGCTGGATGCGGCGCTCCCGTCACCCGTCGGTGTCGAGCGCGTAGTGTCATCGAGTCCAAGGACGTGATCAACCGTCACGATGGCCTCATGTGCACCTTTTAAACCATCGTCGGGCCCTCGCGTTTCCTCTTCTTCCTTTTTTTTTCTCCCCGCCAACTCTGATGAAGAAAAGGGGCAGAATAATTGGGGCTTGTCATCGCTCAAGATGACATGTCGAAGCACATGAAACTAGTGGTACGCTCACGTCAGTCTCAGGGTCGGTCCGCAACAGCAGTGCCACGAGAGCTCAGCAAAATTCCATCACAGTGCTTCCGGAAAGTCTTGCGTACATCATGAATTACTTGCCCACGGCACTGAGTTATGTGCATGCTAGACCCCGCCTTCCACAACACAGAATATGGATGTGTGCTCCAATATGAGGAGAGGAGAAGAAGAAAAACAGGTTTGAGCTTGCGACCGCCAACCACCCAGTGCTTCTCTGTTGTCACCAGTTTGATTCAATCTAACACGAATGTGGCTTGACCTACCGGCTCTGGCGGATCTCCTGCATCGGCAAGGTGATGGACTAGAGAGTTCGGGGCGTGCTACAGACACAGCACTCGCTCGGCCTGTGCAGCCCCGGCCTGCGTCGTTGCCGTCAGACTCAAACGCACGGAGCGGCCGTCTGATGTCCAGGTCAACCCGGGAGCTTTGCCATGGCCTGCTGACAGGAGAGGAGCGCGCACGGCTAGGAGACCCCTAGGCCGAGCGCTGGATTGATCAATCAGAGATGCGTGAGCGCGGCCACCCAGTCTGCCATTGGCACTAGGCCCAGCAGCCGGCCATTCAACAGCACTCGCCGGGTCCCACCTGCGCCCCGGCCACGTATGGAAGCCGGGGGTGTCTTGGCATGATGGGACATACGCAACCGACCTAACCTCTGTCTCTCCTTTCCCGTCTACTGCCCTCTCTCTGCACACACTCTTTGGCTTCGTTCAATGTCGCCTTGTCGCTTCAACCGCAGGACTTTTCCCTCTTTTATTCTGCTTTCGAGAGAGTTCGTTCCTGCTTGAGGATCCTGTCACCAAATATCGTCGCTCCTCTTTTGCTCAGTCATGCTCCCCTGACTCGTCTCATCCTCAAGCATGCACGCAGCTGCTGACCACCACGCCTGCAATCTTCGAGAATCGAATCCTTCCCTCGAAAGTTCACGCATGCCCAGAATCGTTATTTCAGCGGTCGTATACACAACACACGCCGAGTTGCAGCCTCCACATAGAAACAAGCGCCATGTCGGGTGCGCTCACGAAGCGCCAGCAGGCGCGAAATGAAAAAGCATTACAAGACCTTGTGTCCAATATCCCCGGCAACAACCAATGCGCTGATTGCCATGCTAGAAGCCCAGGTTTGCCGCAGCTCAGCCATGGAACAGCCACTCTGACCTTGACTGACAAGTTTCTGCACACAGCATGGGCCTCCTGGAGCGTACGAAGCCGACCCCATCCATGTTTAACGGTGCCGCGAAATACTGATTCTCTTTTAGTTGGGCGTTTTCCTCTGTATGCGCTGCGCGGCGATACATCGAAAACTTGGCACTCATGTGTCCAAAGTCAAGTCACTGAGCATGGACAGTTGGTCCAATGAGCAAGTAGACGTCAGTTTGGCCGCCCCGTCTAATTTACCGGGAGTAACTGGCTGATGAGCAGCGCAGAATATGCGCAAAGTCGGCAACATTGCGTCGAACCAGATCTACAACGCCGAGGGCCGCAAGCCTCCAGTGCCCATAGATGTTGACGAGGCAGACTCGGCCATGGAAAGATTCATTCGCCAGAAATACATTCACAATGTTGCGAACGAGTCTCATGGTGTTCGAAGTCCCGCCTCGGATGAAGGCACACCACCACCCCTGCCCCCCAAGAACTCAAGCAAATTTGGCTTCAGATCTGCGTCGTCAATCTTTCCAATATCATCTCGGGCTAAGAAGGAGCAGCGAGCCGCAAGCGATTCACGCGACTCCGTCAGTTCCTCGCCTGCATTGACCAACAAACCATCCAGATTATTTGGGTCAAGTGTCGACTACGATAGCCCGGATGACTTGGAGAAGAAACTGCAGAGGCTTCGCGAAATGGGGTTTCTAGACAGTCAACGCAACGCTATAGTGCTCAAGGGTGTGAACGGTAGTCTGGATCGCGCAATCGAAGCGCTGGTACGTTTGGGCGAAGGGCGATCTCGTTCCCCTGCTCCCGCCCAGCCGGTACGGGAGCCTGTCCTGCGTGTCACTCGGTCAATGACGCCTTTGAACTCATCGTCGGGCTCTGGCGGTTTCGGCCTCAGCCTCAACGTCTCAAAGAAAACCGGTCCCGATAGACCGACAACGTCGTCAACCGAGTCAACGAATCCATTCGACATGGTGACCGCTGCACAACCACAGACGGCACAGTCAACAGGCACGCTTCATCACAAGAATCCTTTCAACATGAGCACCAACAATCCTTTCGTGCAAGCGTCGCAGCAAGCTGAAAATTTTGGTCAAGCGACAGGGTCACCAGACACCGCCACGCCGCAACCAGCATTCCTTGTTCAAGCTCATGGTCAGGCCTTTATTCAATCGTCGCCTTCGCCGCCTCTAGCACACCAACAACACGCCTTCCAGCCCTCATCCCCGGCAAGCTCACAACATTATCAGTCTCTGAGTTTTCAGGGCAATGCAACTTATCCTCAGCCCCCCGCCCCTGCTCAGCAGCCCATGCAAACGGGGTATAATTCCCACCTACCTCAAGGCCCCAGCCCGTTGCACAGCCAAAATGGCTTGGGGATGCCGCAAGTCGGGCCCACGACCAATCCTTTCTTACGAGGACCGACGAGAATAGCCTCACCATCTCTTGTTCAAATACCTGAGCAAGCCCATCCAAATTTGGTTCAGTCAAACTTCTCTAGCGCATCACCACAGTCTCTTTCGGCGTCAGGCAACCCTTTCTTGGTGAACATGCAGCTGCAAAATCAACAGCAACTTTCCCAACCTCATATGCCGTACTTTTCTCAACAGCCCTTCGCTGCTCAGCCTACCTTTCACCAACAGCCCAGGCACGACAAGGCGTCGATACTAGCACTCTACAATCAGCCCGCCCCTTCATTGTATAAGAATAACTCTGCCGACTCGAGCTTGGGTAGGAACACACCGAGCATACCTGAAGATCAGCCGCTGTACGTCCAGTCCGCGCAACCTGCCGTTGGATTCGGCCAACAACCTCGAAGCTTGACACAGCCTGCGATAGGGGGCAACAATCCTTTCGTCAATCAAACTGTCGGCCAGTCAGATCTTTTTAATTCAAAGAGGCATGTCAGCAGGGAAAGCATGAATCTCGGTAAGGATATGGCCTGGACTAATGGCCGGCACAGCCCGGATGCATTTGCAAGTTTGAGCGCCAGGCACGTGTAGGTCTGCAAGACTAGTGCGATTGTAGATAACGCAACAACTGTAAGGGCAATTGCCCTGCAGTACAGGTCTGCGCAAAAGGCAGAGGATGGCCATCATGTGTGGAAATAATCATTGTCAATTGAGGCCACACCAAAGTCATGATTGACTGTGGTCCATGGGTCTGCGTAGTGATAATTATTGGAGCGAAAATGTGATGAATTTACTTCAATGCCTCATTTGCTTTCTCAAGTGGCAGCTACTTATGTCTGAAATCATTGAGGGGGTTTAAAGTATCGATTCACTATCTGGATGTGACGCTCACTCCCCGGAAAGGCTCTTGAGGCGGAATCAGATCATTGTGCAAGCGAACAATATGATCGCTGCTTTTCTCGGCCAGTGACATTGTCATGTAAAGAGACATCAGTATTACTAAGGGTCTATTACTGGCTGAAGCCCGCCCCGCACGTGCGCTCAGATTTAAGTGGAGCACCCCCTCCAACCCGAAAAGCCCCATGTCTCAGCCGGCCAAGGTCCTGTCACCCACCCGCTCCTTCCACGCAGCACGCTTTTCTTTCCCTTTTCCCGATCCTCCGCCCAACACGTCCACCATACAAAATCGACCGTCGACGCCTCCAAACAAGCCTTCACTGCCTTTGTCCATCTCGCAAACGTGTTCGCGCAGAATCCCCGGAACGTCCATCAACGCCCAACAACCCTCGATCAGTTATCAAGAATACTCGCTACGCAGACGCCCCCTGAATCGCAGACGCCGGCTCCCGCCTCCCAATCCCATCACCAAACCCACCATTCCCAACTTGACATCTCGATTACGATGGCGCTTTTAAATCATCAAAGCCAGAACAGTAGTAGTAATTATGGCGAGGATGCCACTGCCCGGGTGAACGTCCTTGCCTCTTGCTACGTTGTGGACTCTGGCGCCCTGCTTAAGGGCGTCCACTACTGCACTACCGGGGCTACAGGTACATTGATTCCGCTTCTGTTCGAGAAAGTGTTCACGCGTGCAGATTATGCACAGCAAGTTTTGGGGGTACATTATGCTGACTCGCTCACAGGGGCGGAGTGGTATTCCTGAGGTCCCTACCTCAGGACTTCCTTCTCCTCCAACAAGCCCCCCCCTCGTCGCGTTGACCTCATCCAACCAGCTCGCCCTTCTACCGAAGAAGAGGCGGGACAATTTGGGGCTTCGCCGACCAGAGCGGCGAGGGGGGGCAGCACTTTTGATCAGGGAAGAATGTGAGAGATTCTTTTGTGAGACCATGAAGACAGTTTTCCGCGGTGAGAGGGATCTGTCGATGAATGGCTCCGGCCTGTCGAGTGCTCATATGCAAACGCCACCGCCAGATGACTATTTTCCCGATAGTCTCCAGTCATGTATTTCTACTCATTCCCATCAGTTCGGAATTGAGGCCTGGATGGAGCTTTGGGACTACGCTGGTGGCGCGAGCTTTCGTGCTTTCATGACCAGTGATGGACAAGAGAAATCATTATTCGTCTTTTTCGACATCGAAGGTATCCTTGGGCGAGATTTGAAGAAAGCGTGAGTTTCTCAAATTTGACATTTCCATCGTTGTCTCCTCGATCTAACTCCCCTAGTCTCATGGCCATTATCGAGCTTGCCGATGGTCCACTGCAATGCTCTCGGATAGTGACTTGCGTCGACCGTCGTATGCCAGTTCAAGAAACTCTTGAATTGACCAAAAGTCTTCAGTGGGTCGGCTTTGAAATGACCACTTTGGATCATTGGGCACACGAACTTGACGTTACCAGCAGGACATGGGTTTTTATGGGCATGGAAATTTAAATCACGGTGTTTCTTTTCGCTTGGTGCGAAGGGCGTTGGTGACCTGCATCCCTCCACATGGAATGCGACCCTTGTTCTTCAATCATCTGTGCCGATTCACCTGCCTCCGCACCTCATATCGTTATTCTGAGCGCCCTCCGATGTAGAGAGGCTTCGGTTTATTTCATGTTCCGAGTTTATTTTACGTTTGCAAGTCTTTGCGCTTCACACTGGCTGTTTTTGCGTTGTTTTCGAAATAACTGTCGATAGTTTCTTCGTCGTTTCATTACCAACAATTCACCATGTACTTATTGCTTGCGTCGTCTTTTCTTCTTCGCAATGGCTACTTCTGAGGCCTATAGAACAGTCCTGGAATCGAGACTCTCTTCTATGATATGATCCCAAGAAATAATGGTGTTGCGCATCGCCATCTCATTACACATAGATGCTATGAAATGTCATCCTCGAATGCTCGGACCAATAGGCCCTCCTCCCTCAAGAAGTGTTTGACTTGCTTCACAGTATACTCTCCCCGGTGAAACATGCCGGCTCCGAGAGCCGCATCTGTTTTTGTTTCGACGAATACCTCAGCAAAGTGGCCGGGTTTGCCAGCACCACTGGAGGCAATGACTGGGATCTTGACGGCCCCTTTTACCTGGTTGATGAGCTCCAAATCAAACCCACTATTAGACCCATCCTTGTCGATGCTGTTAAGTAGCAATTCCCCTGCGCCCATTGCCTCCACAGCCTGGGCCAACTCGACGACGTCCATATCCCTCGTCTCTCGCCCACCCTTGATGGTACAGGCGTACCAGCAGTACATTTCTCCCTTTGGACCGGGAAACCTGGTCTCAATGATGCTATGCCGTGTGGCATCAACCTTGGGCACGTAGACGCGCTTCGGATCAATGCTGACCACGACGGCTTGGTTGCCGTAGGCACGGGATATCTGTTCGATAGCAGTGTTGCCGAACAGCTTCCGCCCCAGGGAATAGTACTCTTCTGCAGCAATGACTGCATCGCTCCCGATAGAGACCTTGTCGGCACCAGACTTGAAGTACATTGTAGCGATCTCAAGAGCAGTCACTTTGGATCCGTCCGTGTCGACGGTATCGCGGATCCCACCACCGATGGTCAAGGGTACAAACACGGTCTGGGATGTTTGGCGGAGGATTTCGAGCATGGGCAAGTCAGCGATTGGGCAATCGCGGAACGAAGTGATGTTGAGAAAAGTGACTTCGTCGGCGCCATCCTCGTAGTACTTTTTGGCCATTTGAACGGGCTTGCCGAGATTCCGCACATTTCGTGAGTCATCTTTTTCACGGACATCGTACTGGTCACCCTTGGTGACAACAAGGTCGCCCTGGTCGTTGGTGCGCACATCTAAGCAGGCAATCACACGACGAGTCAGTCCGTCTTGCAGCGCGGCTGGTCGAGATGCGAGTCTCGGAGGGTCGCCGCCAAGTGCTTTCGCGCCTTGTCCAGTCAAGAATGCGCGAATGGTTTTCAGACCTGCGACGCCGGACTTTTCGGGATGGAACTGCGTGGCGTACACATTTCCCTTGGCCACAGCGCCGACAAAAGTTTCCGTGCCGTAGGTTCCCGTGGCCACCGTCCAACCCTGCGACTCGAGCTGCCCTCTGACATATGGCATCCGATATGTGTGGACATAATAGTATTTGGACGCAGCACCGAGGTCGTATACGCACTGGCCGGCAGTGCTGGCACTATTCCACCCAATGTGCGGAACGGCCTTTGTTGAATCGTCGAAGCGGCCAAGAAAGCCCTTGATCACGCCCAAGCCTGGCACGTCTGCGTCCTCGTCGGATCCTTCGAAAAGCGCTTGCAGTCCAACGCAGACGCCCATGAATGGTTTTCCATCCTCGATATGTGTTCGTATCGCGGGGAGATATCCGGCTTGTGATAATTGCGAGAGGCAGTGGCCGAAATGGCCTACGCCGGGCAGAATGAGTTTCTATCCGTGTCAGTTCCCACCCAGTTCCTGTTTTCGGAAGGGAAGGTCGTCCCGTTGGCGGACTCACTTCAGCTCTGGGTACGTCTTCCGGTGACCGTATCCAGTCTACCTCGTATCCGAGCTTCTCGATCGCATTCACCAGGCTGCGAATGTTGCCGGCGACATAGTCCAGCAAGTGAACCCTGGGCATGTTGCGCCCAACAGAAAAAGAAGGTCGAGGTGGCAGCAACAATCACCTTTGTACGAATCAGGACCTAGGGCTGGCAGCAGGATGGGCTTTGCGTCATTAAGAAGAAGGCAGACGAGGCTCTCGACGATTGATTACAAGAAATTTTATGCACTAGTGACACGACAAAGCGCCATGTGACTGACAGGTGCCATGCGACGGGGGAGGACGGCAAGGATCACCACCGCTCGGCAGCCTTCGACCATTGAAGAAGGGCGCGAAGGGGGGAGGGACAAAAAAAAGTGGCTCATTCCATTGTCAACTGTCCACAACGGTGTATTGATCGATTGACATTACATACTAAGTACGTGCAACGTCGAACTCAGATGCGATGGCGGGTTTTGCTACGGAGCCGTTGCGCGTCCAACCGACGGGTCAAGGGCTTTCCAGCGCTGGAGCTATTTACATACCTGTGCAGGAGGCAGCTCCACTCATTCGTGCTAAACGGGCGCCTTGGCTGTCCCACATCTTCCGACCTCTTTCGCACACATTTCCACGTGTGACGTGCCGATAGCGAAAGCAGAAGGAAAAAAAAAAAACCACCAAGAAGGCTGCGAAACCGGGGACCAAACCATGGCGGATTATTTGCCAGAAGGCTCGATGCTGCTGAGACTCAAGTCGTGGAACGTCACACGTCCACTCGGGCATGGCGTCTCACTTGCCATCACAGCACGCCGCCGCTCTCTTAACCTTGACAAGCTCCCTCGTTCACTCAGTCGAGCCCCGATTATACCATTCAGTAGCTGCTGCAGTACGCTCATGACAGCGGATCGGCCGTACAGTACGTGGACTCGCGCTCTTGGCTCTGCCCACGCGCACGCAAGCAGACTCCATAGTAGACCCGAAGTCAGGCATCCGCCAGAGCTCGCCATGAGCAGATGATGTCATCCCAAATACCGCACATCCTCTCTTTTCACTTGGCAGGCGCGGCAACTTCCTCACAACGCCGCGTCAGTTGCCGAAACGGGCTTGGGAGCCCTGGTCGGGCGACCCGGTACGCACCTTGTCGAGCCGAATAAGGCGGAAATGGCGGTTTTCCCGGCGGATTGAGCCCTGCCCTGGCCGCCGGGAGCCACCCGAGACTTTCGCAATTCTTAACGAATTGGATTATGCTGATTCTTTGCAGGCTGCCCTGGTGTGCAGGATGGCGTACGGAATGTGCTGTGACTAACCCGATCCAGCCCAAATCCGAACGACAGTGGAGGCGTCGGCCGCCCGCCGGTAGTCCAGAAGCCCGTGGCAAATCCCGCCGTGGCGGGGCTTCAGGCGATCCCCGCCCTAAAAGTCGGTACCAATCGATAGCAAGCTGCAGAAATCCTGGTTCCTCGCGTCCAGCTCATCGTGGATACCGATTCCGAAAAAAAAAAAAGAGCTCCTCAACGTCATGTCGACTGATGCTGCATGAACGGGGAAGCCGGCCCGCAGATTGGTCTCTGCCAATTCCCTTGGTGGCTTCTTCTCTTGTCCTCTGCTTCCCTATGACCAATTCCAGAGCCCGCTATGGAATGGCCAAAGGGCCAACATGGGCCAGATGCACCTGGAGCTTTGTCTCTGGATCAGATTCTCGCACAAGTATCCGCAGATGACCAGGAAGATTGGGAATACGAGTATTCTGCTACAGAAACGGAGGTGAGCGGCACTCCAATCGTATGACACGGGACTGAGAATACGGCTCAGATCGCTGGCATTGATGTTGACAAGTTGCCCTATTGACAGACCTTCTACCTGACGATAGAGCTCTCTCATCCACAATTCAAGGTGCAATCCACAAAAGCATATCATCACAGCCGCGGTGGTTATTACAAAAACTGGCAGGACAAAGATCCATCAACACCCAGAAAGGCGACCGGAAACTCATCAAGGGCGGATAACGCTGAAGATGACAACGACGATGAGGACATCGGCGACGACACACCCTTCATAGCAGAGGACGGCAATGAAAGCGATGAGACTCCACTTGATCCCGCGCTGCACGGCATCAGCAAGAAAGGAAAAGAGAAAGCAAGGGAGCAGACGGCCGGTGACAACGACGCAGACTTTGATCAGCCCTTTCATGAATCAGTAGAAGCTCAAGAAATTCAGATTCTGGAGCTGCACTCTCCACGCCCAATCATCTCTTACAGAGGGCGGCTTTTCGAGGGTAAATGGGCCGAAGTGGTCGGTACTGAAGCCATTCTTACCCAGCGAGATTCAGCGAATCCTCTACCAGCGTTGCGAAATCTCGCTGGGGATATTGACTTGCTCGCTGCCTCGTCATCAAGGATTCTCACCACCGAAAAAATTCCTAAACCCAGGAAACCAGAACAGGATAACTTGTCCGCTATCAAAGAAGAATGGAACATAAGAATTCCTGTCGGCAAGGACAAGACTGGAGAAAAGGCAGAACAGGCCAGTTTCCTCGAGAATCTCATTGCGCTGAAACTGAAGAGGGGTGACAAAGATCACGTCACTGTGTACGCTGTCGACGGGGAAGGCAAGGATTGGGACGACAGGAAACCTCTTGACTATAGGCCGCGGCGCAGGAGACCTCCCGCCCAAAGTACAAAAGGGAAGCAGAAGTCGGACGCGCGGAGGTCAAAAGGCAGACCAAGCATGGAGAAACGGCTGGAGAAGTATCCAGTGGGATTCGGACGTGCCGTGTCAAGTCCGAAAGGCTTGTCAACACCGACACCGCAACAGTGGGAGGACCTTTCGGAGCAAGATGATCATGATGACGGCGACGACGGTAACAACGACGAGAATGACGAGGACGAGGACTCTGAGGAGGATATCATGATGACTGCATAACTTGGGTCTCTGTCAGCTGCCAACCCACACCTTGTTCATTATGCGATCAAATGTTTGATGATGACCGCACCGGTCTGCGTCGACAACAAAAGGCGGTATTCACGGACTGTCGGGAGAAGCAACGCGCCAGAGGCTTCCAGGCCCTGCATATCGTTCGAATTTGACATTCTCGTCGAATCAGTACAGCAATTAACCTTCTTTCGGCCGGCTCACATTAGTCCAAGCGCTTTAGTCATTGTGTTGCGACACATACCAGCTCGAAACACAGCAACAAAATGTCTGCCTGGATCTTTGCAACGTGACTCGAGCCTGCCCTTCCCCCCCTCTGGCACCCCTAGACGAAACAGCATCGTCACAAGGGGTCCACGCTCATGGCAAGATGTCACAAGAGTTCCAGACGGACCCACGAGACTCTGCATTCCCGCCAGAGCAACAGCTTGCTTGCTCGTCACCATCGAGAAGCATCAGCCAGATCGCATCTGGCGATCAATTCCTCGGTCCCAAACAGGACCGTACCAACCAAGTCTCCACTTCCTCTGCGACAGGTCGCCCCGGGAGGGCACGTGTGGTAGAAACTGGCAGGAGGCGTGGATCGAGATTGATCGATGCGGTGCTTCTTTGATGGGACAGCCAAAACCAAGTTCGGCAAGCGGCACAACTCCGTCATCATTGAGGCACGCGCCAGATATTCGGGATTCTTGTTGCGGGAAATTGGAGAACATTCCGCTTCCGCAGCTAACAAATCCACGAATGAAAACATTTTGATTCGCCAACTTGCCGCGAGACCCATGGACGTACCGGTTTCGCGGAGTCCACTTGCGTCGTCAACAACGCCGTTTCGGACATGTCTTGCCGGGGTCGAAGCGCCAAGGCGCCCAGTCCGGGCAAAAACGAAGACGGCGTACGGTCATGTGCATCGTGTTGTATGCAAGGCTGTAAAAAGTGTGGATACTGCCCGGTTCCTTGGGAGCGCTCGGATGAGGATGAGCGTGCAGCTATGTCACGCTCGATATAGCCCACTTGTTCGCTCTGGAAATGCCCAGGGAAAACCTACAATGCAACGACGTGCATCTTTGAGAACGCCCTGTGCTCGCCCTGTGCCAGAACATCTTCTTTTTTTTTTGAATACGTGATATTCAACACAACTCCCCGAAACTGACTGTTGGAACAACTCCCCCAAGGGACGTCCTTCGTGGCGATGTCACATCAGCAACCACCCATCCCAGCTGACGTGGGCTACATTTCAGCCCTGTTTCTTGTCTTTTTGTTCCTTAACGAGACAGCTGTTGCCAAAAACCCGAAGTCAGATGTGTCCGGCCTGGCCGGGGCGGAGACCTTCAGGAAATCTGACTGGGGAGTCAGAGAGGGACGCTTTCTGATTGGCTCTACGGATGAGGAGAACAAATCGTCAACGGCAAAATCTGTAGAAACGTCAGGCTCACATTCCGACCAATAGCTGGTAAGGGCCATCCTGGTCAGCTATCGACCAAAATCCCCCCAGCTGCTGAGACCCATGCCCGAACGAATGTGCCAACCCGGCAAATACAGCAGGAACGTTTTACGGCTGAGGCATAATATGTCCAAGTGAATCTAATCAGAGAAAGCAAACGGACAACCGTTGCCAAGTGCACCCCCTTTTCGAGCATACTCCGCCATCTGCTCCGCTTCTCTAATGACCGAACGCTTGGAACGCTCCACATACTCGTGCGGTCCGACCTCCTCGGGTAGGTAGCCTTCGCTGGAAAATTCGGGTCCGGGTAGCGAACCCGGCCATAGACCCGGGACGAATTTCCTCAGCGAAGACCAAGCCGTCTCGCTGACGTACCAGGGCTCGAAGGCGTATATATGACGGTGCACCCTTCCTGCCTTGTCCATGGTGCCGAGTCCATGATAAAGACTCAGCCGCGGGAGGAAGAAGTTTCGGAGCAAAAATGCTCTGATCATGACCAAATTCTGGACGGTGGCGGCGATAAACCAGTGTGGGTGTGGCAAGCCAATCATTGGACGTACGTGCTCCTCCACAAAGCATGTGCAAACTTGCGTCCCGAGACCGCGCAAGAAGGCGGGCAGAGGCCGGAGGAAAAGATTGAGCGCTGCCGTGGTGCAGTGGACGTTGCTGTCTGCAAACTTTGCATGTCTGTCCGCAAAGTCTGCTGCCCAACGTTGGAGGCATGGAATCGTCTCAGGGATGCCGCTCATACCCATGCGGTGGCCGATCTCGCGCCAGTAGGTGAATATAGCCACACGTTCCAGATCAGTCCACTTCCGCCACTCGACGGCATCTCCCCACCGGAGAGGCTCCAGGATGAAGAGCGCAAGTGTATAGATCATCTCGTCGTTTGTGATATGAGATTGGTACTGACGATGCAGCCAGTTGATCTTCGAAAGGGCCCGGCAGCCCCGGTCGCTGTCGATGCCGGCCACCAGGATCTCGGACAAGAGGACGACGGTGTCTTCGGCTCGTTTGCCAACTCTTTGGGCGCTGGTCAGGCGGCTCGTCCGCGCAAGTAGCCTGGTACCATGGGCCACGGCATAGGACTTGATGAGAGCGAACTGGGTGGCGTACGCATACGTGGATGGGAACTCGTACGTGATGACGTTTTGGAAAATCTCAAAGGCCGTCTTGTAGTCCATCGAGTACGGATTTTCTTCATACGAGGCATATCTGCGGGCAAGATTTCGGATGTTGCGTCTACGTAGCCATCTGACGAGGGCCAGATAGGAAGCCACCAGGACGACGCCAGCAAGGGCCGTTTCGGGGTGAGGCAGGCCAGGGACACGCATATCGTGTTGAGATTCGAACAGGACAGGACGAGGAGTTGCGAAGCGGTATGGGCACCCATGATGACCCCTCGCTGCCCCGCGGCGAGGGTATCTCGGGATCTTGTAGTGACGAACATGATGCGGCGCCGGCGAGGGAAGGCCGTCCGTCCCGTGTCGAAGGGCTGCTGCGTCGTACTGGCGCTGGTCCTAGTCAATCTACTCAACAATGAGCTGCCTCTTGCGGAGGGAAATGGCTCTTGTGGCTTTGACATTCGGCCCGTGGCGCGGGCTGTCAAAACACGGTTTTAATGTTTCGAGATGTCGTCTATTATATCTCACGGCTTTTATGGGCACGGCACCATTGGTCTAGACGGGCCAGGCTGCTGTCTACTTGCTCGATGCCTGAGGAACCATTGACTGCTGTCCCGCTCACAGCTCACCCGAGGTGTTCCTTGCTTTGAGCACGGGGGGTTTGGAGTTTCGGACTATTGATCTGGGGGAGGGATGGTATGATTTGCGCCGATGGGTTGCGCCAGCTCAGTGTCGGCTTGGCTTGCCTGTCGTGACCTGGCTAGCCGGCGGTGGGTAAGTAAGTGTTTGGCCTGACAGAAGGCGAAGAAGGCTGCGGGGCTATTCCTCCATGCTACGTCGTTTTGAGGAGAGCGTAGAAGATTGAGGAAGCAGCGATGGCCGCGACTTGCTCTTTTCTTTTGCCTCTGGCTCAGGGGTTTTTTTTTTTCTTTTTTTTTTCGCGTGTGTCGACATGACGTGGGTCGAGAGCTGCATTCGGGGTGTGCCTTCGTTGCCGGATAGCGAAGGGACAGTTTCACAGACCAAGCCCGTAGAATAATGACGGGAATCGTGCACGCCTGAGAGACCCATATACAAGAGCGCTGCCTGACAAAACGCGCCGTTAGACTTGATCCATCGAGGGGGCCGCTATTCATTGACGCTAAAACACTGGGCGTCGAGCTCCTGAGCTCTCTCTCTCTCTCTCTCTCTCTCTCTCTCTCTCTCTCTCTCTTTCTCTATCCATCCAGCTCACTCCGCTTTTCTTCTTGATCGAACGAAGCAAGCCACGAAAGAAAGGACCGGCCCCTCCCTCCCTCCCGCTGATGTATGGGACGGGGGGGTGGATCGCAGATATGCATCGCACGCAAAAATCAGGGCGCGCGCGTTGATCAGAGGCGTCGTCGGCCAATTGCGCAAAGACAAGGGTCCCAGGGTGCGCTCCACCCTCGTGCTTCGAGAGTGGTGGCGGCGGCGACGGCGACGACAACGACGACCGACCGACGACGACGACTACATCGACGACGGCCATTTTCACCGTTGACCGTTGCTGCTGCTGCTGCTGCTGCTGCTTCTGCTGCTCAGGCAGGCATTGGGCCGGCGTTCCGATCAAGCGTGATGCCTTCCTCTTGTCCGTAGAATCCAGGCGTCCGACTTCCCGAATCCGTCTCGTAGCAGCCCGAGGCACTCGCCCGTCCATCGCAGCCCAGCCCAGGCAGCCGGTTCGTACTGCTCCTCTCTCATATCAACCGACGATGCTCTTCTCATCATCCTCGCCAGCACCATGAAGTAGCCCGAGTGCCGGCAAATGCGACTGCTCCACGGAAGATCCGCGCTCATCGCACCGCCTCCGGCATGTTCGAAGCCACTCAGGTCGCCGCCGACGAGGCCTCAATGGCTGGGAATCTACTGGCCGCAAACGTCACCCTCGGCACCTTCGATATTCACCACGATGCCGACCCCGCGCGACAACACCCTCTTCCCAATGGCTCTTGTCATTTCGTCGATCTGACCCCCGGGGCCAATGGGGCCAGATGCGGCTGTCGACGCTTCTGGCCCCTCGAGGGCTCGGCCGTTGATCAAGCCAGCTGGTGCATGTGTGCTCATCACGCCTGCTTCCACGATGACGACCCCGCCCGTGGCCGACAGCCGTCGCACCACCATGCCTTCACCATCGGCCAGGAGAACGAGCGGCCTCTCAGCCGACGCCAGGTATTGAGTCCCGTCACGGATGCGCTGCTTCGGACCGCTCCCGGTGCTCAGCCGATGGACCTCGCCGCCTTCAGCACCGGGCCCTCGCTCTCCTTCATTCATGAGCTGCCCGAAGTTGCCAGCGGGATGCCCGAGTCCCATTACACCACGCAACCTCCGGGCTCGCTGCCCGACACCTTGGCCTGGGCTGATCTCATCCAGCCTTCAGCGGGGAACGGACAAGCAGAGCCCAAGTCCCTGCCCAAGATCCTGCCTCCGCCGCCCGTGCCGGCCTCGCAGTCCGCCTCCATGACGTCGTCTGCTCACGCTAGATATCTGAGACCGTTCGCCGGGAGGGGGCTCAACACACTAGATGCTGGCGCGGCGAGGGCCTCACAGTCGGCTGCCAAGAAAGACGGCCGGCCTGACGTGATGCCTCTTCAATTTCAAGAGACAATCAACAACTCCATTCCCTCGGACGGGTCTCTTGCCCTTGCCCGTCCCGGAGATGATCACCAAGAAGCTGGCCGTCCTCAACCCCGGCCCGAAGACGGTGCTCGAACGGGTCTCGTGACCACGGCGCAGTGCTGCCAGGGGCTGTCGCAGAGGGCGATTCGGAATCTGACTGATACGATAAGCGGCCATGAACAGCGCTTGGACTGCCTCGAGACTGTGTCGTTTTCCGCCCACGGCCATGAAGACTGCCTCGACAAGCATGAGCACATGGACTTGCGAGTGACGGAGCTGGAACAAAAGATGGATGGTGTCGAAAAGGCCGTGGAAGTCAGCGTTTCCACTCACAAGCAGGGCGATGCCGAGGTTAACAGCGGCCCTCCCAGCATCGTCTCTACCGTGACGAGCGTCAACAGCCGGCCGAACTCGGACCACATCATGTCCCAGCTCAGCAGCATACAGGCCCAGGTGAACCATCTCTCATCCTATCTGCCCTCTCACGGGCAGGCGTGGAGGGTCGAGGTCGTCTTTCTACCGTTTCCCCTCCTGCGGATCTGGCAGCGAGCATCGCAGTTCAAGACGGACGCCGCCATCAGCTGCGACGACTGGTCCCAGGTGTCCAAGTCGTTGAGCGGCGCCACCTCACGGTCCCAATCTCCGTTTGGCGACGGCTGGGCGGATGACGCGCGCAGCGGGGTCGAATGGCTGTATCCGCGTGCCTGCGGTGACAAGAGCACCCAGGACAAGCGACTACGCAGCCGCGGCCTGATACAAACCGTCTCGTTCCGCGGCCCGGACGCCGGAAGCGTGCACATGGCCATTCACGAAGCGTTTGGCTCGACGTTTCGGGACATGGGCCTCACGGGTCGGGAAAGGTCCTCGGCGCCCGGGATGTCACGATATCTCGGGCTCCGGTCGGCGTGGGCGCCGCTCCGGAAAATACACAAAGACTCGCGTCTCCGGTTCCTGAGCGCCGCGGAGATGCTGACCCCGACCCTCTGGGACGTCAACTTTTTGCACTCAATCGTCATGAAGGCTGTCGAGCCCCGGCTCTTCATCACGCACCCAGACGCATACATTCAGGATCGCGAAGCGTACGGGACGGGCTGGGACTGGCAGCGAATCCGCAACATGAAGGGCGGCGTAAAAGACGCCGCCCAATCTCAGGAAGCAGACGCAGACGACGCCGCCGAGACCGAGAACCATTGCTGGACATGGAACGAACAGCTCGACGCCCCCCCGAGCTCGCCGGCAGACCTTGTGCGGATTGCGGCAACCCGTGCTTGGGCTCCTTTTGCGGCCGTCACTTCGGAGCGATTGCGGCGATCTATCAGTCCCTTTGCCGTCCGAGCCTCGTCGCCGGCGATTGCCGGCCGTCGAGGCGCGCAGCAGCAGCAGCAGCGGCCGCCCCGCATCCGAACATCGTCTGTTGCCTCTGTCCCGGGCCCAGCGCGGCCGTCTCTGTGGCCATCCCCCGGCAGCGCCGGACGCCGACGCATCATCTCCCACGACCAGGCAAGGCAGCAGACGCCCTATTCACACACAGCACGCCAGCCGGGAGTCCAGAAGCGGCGTCGCAGCACGCGCTCGCCCAGCTACCACCGTCACACGCCGCGTTGGACCGCGTCGCCGAGCCCCATGCCGCCGTCCGCCGCCGAGCCTCACGTCTCGCGCGGCATCACCCCGCTCGCGTACGCCACGCCGTACAGCAACGCGCCCTTGCAGGAGCTGCGGCCCCTCCGAGGCAGCAGCGTGGCCCGCAGCACGACCGACGAAGCCGCCCTGGAGGACATGGACTACACCGACGAGGTGTTCCGCGCTGACATTTACGAAAGCAGCTCTGACGAATCATACCACGGCAGCGAGGGCGACGACAACGACGACAACGACGACGACGACGATGATGGTGATGGTGGTGGTGGTGGTGGTGACAGCAGCACTGCAGGTTACGAGAGGGTCATGGCGGCGCACCACCCCCACGCCGCCATGGACCACGACTCGCAGGCCAGACAGCCGCCGCTGCCCGAAGACGAAGCGTGGCCCGGCATCGAGGATCAGATCCAGGCGTCTGATGGCGAAAACGTCGACCCGGACCGCATGGTGCTGCCCGAGGACCAGCAGAGCAACGCCAGCAGCCAGCCGTCTGAATATCCCGCCACCGAGCGCGCCACCTGGCCCGCGAGCCACGACGACGACGACGATGACGATGACGATGACGACGGCACCGACTTTCGCATCCACGAGGACCAGGACTAGGGCCTGTCACGGCTTGTGTCGGCGGGCTGTCCAGCCAGAGAGTGGTTTCTTTTTTCCTCATGGTTGCGAGCGGCGGCGGAATCGAGCGTGAGACTTGCAAGGACGGCATCTATGGCGTTTATACGATACCTTGGGGGGAGGGGGGGGAAAGGAGGGCCATGGAGACGATGGCCCATTGTTTTCTCCCCTTTTCCTCTTTTCTGTTGGACAAGTAGCAGATCTTCTTGTCTTTTTTTTTTTTTTATTATATTCGGGGTTGAGGATCTTGATCGGCGAGTTCAGCGTCTGCATGTATGTTTGTATGCAAGGATGTGAAAGCAGGCGGAAAGGGCGCGCAGCTCCTTTGCCAAAAGGGGGGAAGGGGGGGGCCTTGGTTCCGTCGGGTCAAGGCAGCATCTCTACACTTGTCTATCTGTATATTGGAAGTACCTACCCTGGTACCTTTGTGTACTTATACCTACCTACCTACCTACTCAGCTACATGACACCACAAATGACACACAGGTACGATCCGGTGTTTGCGACGACGCAGGGTCTGTTATTTGGCAGCTTGTCGCGTGAAGACGGGAAAAGTGAATGCTCCTCTGGCCCGACCCGACGTACGACAGAGCTCGGCAGGCTGTGCGAGCGTAAAAGGCTGCAGGGAGGGGTGGGGGGACAATTACTGCCCAGTCCCGGTATACTAGGTACGGTATGGTACGCGGGCCTTGCCTGCTTGTTTGTCTTGTTTTGTCTGTCTGCCTGGCTACGTGCGCGCGTGCGTGGTCAGCTACGATGAATGGGGCTGCGAACTATGGCCTGCACGGTAGGAAGAAGGTGCGCGTGCAATAAAGGGCCAGGTTTTTTTTTTTTTCTTTTTTTTTTTTTTCTTTGTAACTGGCACACATTGAGCCAAGAGGCCCATTAAGTTAGCGAATAAGGAAGTAGGGGGGGCCCAACTCACTCACTCGCTCACGGAGAGGGCAAACTACGATCCAAAAGGCCCGTGGAGTGAGTACGCCAGAAGAGGCAAACAGCATAATTCAGTCATTCGCTCGCTCAAGGGCATTCGAAAGGCATACATTGAGTTAAACGGCCCATAGAGTGAGTAAGCGACGAAAAGCAAACGGCGTGATTCACTCACTCATTCACTCACTCACCCACTCACCCACTCACTCATATAAGGGCATTTAAGAGGCATACATTGAGCCAAAAAAGGCCCCGTAGAGCAAGGAAGCCAGAAGAAGCAAACAGCAAATAACATAAAAAAGCTTGACTCTGGCAACGCCAACGACCCGGCACAACTCAAGCCCTGCCAGATCTCAGCCCTACCACTGTGAATCGAGCGCAGCGAGGCCGGCCCGCCGCAGGCGACCCCCGGTAGGGCCGCCGGAGGCAAATCACATGCATTGTCAGTCAGATCGCACATCTGAAGGTGGATAACTATCAATGGCAGTGGTCTCGAGCGCAGCGAGGACGGCCCCCGGCAGGGCCGCCGGAGGCAAATAATATACATTATTAGTCCAATTACACATCTATAGGTGTACAAGTATTAATGGTAGTGGTCTCGAGCGTAGCGAGGACGGCCCGCCGCAGGCGACCCCCGGTAGGGCCGCCGGAGGCACATCACGCCCAGGCCTGATCGGTTGGACGGAGCAGATGCGCCGCAACTCATGCCTGCCTGCCCCCTTCGAGATCGACTGGGTCCTCTGCCTTGTATCTGCGGA
>JAPFUF010000881.1:0-45451 GCA_030780645.1 Aschersonia sp. MBC 508
CCCCCCCCCCGCCCGCTCCTCCCTCCTTTTCTTTGTGGTCTCTTTCCCATCTAACAAGAACATTACTTGTAGATCTGGTGCTGGGTAGATTCCAACTGGGACGGTATCCGTATTTACACGTACTATCTGCTCATCTGGATCTGCATCGCCGGGTCGATGCTCTGCTACATGTTGGTCGGGTGCTACGTCTTTCGATCTAGAAATCGACTTCACAGCTTTTCCGTCACCAATAGCCACGAGCGCCATGGCAGAGGCGTAAGTCCGGACCCTCTCCCTTCGTCCGTACCTTGTTTTGAATTCCTCGTTCCCCTTTGCAAAGCAATAGCTGACGCTGCTAGTCAAGACACGCCATGAGGGCAGCCAGGATGATCGTCCTCCTCCCCCTCCTCCGCCTCTTCCCCATCATACCTTCTACGGAACAGTAACCACGGAAGTTCAGATCACGAGCTCTGCCATTGCGGACATGACGTCTCCCGATCGCGGCGCATTGCACGACGACAGCCCCGCCGCGCTGTCCGTCTCCCCGACGGCACAGTACTTTTCGTGTGTATCGGCCGCACCACTACCACTACTACCACTAGCGCCACCACCATCACCACAACAGCCGCCGACACGGCAAGTCAAACCCTCACGAACCGGCGGCAGCAGCAGCAGCAGCAGCAGCAGAAGCAGAGTGGGTAATGCCATAGGCCCGTGGGTGAAATCGCTCAGCTGTGCCATAGCACGGGCCACTGGGGCACTGTCGTCGAAATTCGTCGTGCACGACGCCGTCAAGCGGGCCTACCTCCGGACCAGCCTCCTGTTTGCCATGTCCGTCCTCGTCACATGGACGCCGAGCAGTCTGAACCGCATCCACAGCTGGCTCGCGGGACAGTCGCCCTACGAATTCCATGTGGCTACCGCGGCGGTCCTCCCGCTGCAGGGGCTCTGGAACGCCATCATCTTCTTCATGACGAGCTGGACCGCTGTCAGGGACCGCATGGCTGAGGCTGTGGGCGCAAAGCAGCACCAGCAGCAGTCAGCGGACGAACGGCCCGCGCAGCCGCGCCGAGAACCTACCGTCACGACTAGAGGAAGAGCAGGGGGAGGTGGAGCACCGTTGAGGGCTGACGGAGACGGCGATTCGCTGACTCTGCATAGCGATATTGAGCTGAAAAGGGTCGAGCGACTAGATACAAAGGAGGAGCGCGTCAGATCTCGCGCCCCTTAACCTTGGAATATCATGACATGGCACGTTGCTACCTGCGGGAATCAGACTGCTCCACCCGTTGTCAGACTCATCAGCAGTCGAAGTAGATACGAGACAACGGCTGTGTGAGACAACAGACAGACAGACATGCGCAACTGACTGCTGGCCGTTGATGGCTTGTAGGAGCGTTGCCGAAAGGCCAATATATCGAGAAAGCGAATGCGCTTGTTTCCTTGACATTGTAACCATGGCTTTTCATTCATAAATGCTCTTCTCAACATTGCAAATTTATGTCTTGCACTCGAGACGAGACGACGGCCTCGTGGAAAAAAGGACAAACATGCATAGTTGAATGCTAAACGTCGATGGCTTGAGGAAGCGGTGTCGAATAAAGGAGCAAGGAATGTCGAAGATCAATATGCTTGACAATATGCTTGATCTCTTTATCGTAATCATGGCCTTGAACTACCGATTCTCTCCCCAACATTGCGAGTTTATGTCATGCAATCGACACCAGACGACGGTCTTGCAAGAAAAGAGACAAAAAGGCATAGTAGAATATTCAGAGGGCCAGCGCTTTTTTCCTTTACATCGTATTCATGGCTTTTCATTCAGTACTAACCCTCCTTGATATTACAAATTCATGTCATGCAGCGTCATGGTCATAGAAAAGCGCAACAGTGTCCACGAGTCCCCGGGGCCTGCGTGTAGTAATAGCGTCGTGGTGCTCGTGAGATCCATCTCTTTCGTATCCTTGTGCCCGTGATTCCCTGCCACGAGACGCCTGCGTCAAATTCGCTTCTCCAATGAGCATGTCCTCGCGAAGAGCAGAGGCCATCGTGGACCGGAAAAGGAAGAGGGGTAATGATAAGCCATAGGGTTCCCAAGATTGACCCTGCTGAAGAAGGGAATGGGGCCGTAACAAAGGACATTGACTGTGCGTCATGTGTGCCCGCCAGTACACCAGCTAGTCTGTCTCGAAGAAGCTGGCAGACTCCTTCATGAGCCGCATGTCCAAAAGATTCATCACCAAGCCGTCGGCCCTCCAGATCGCCTCCTCGTAGAAGCGCCAGACGACGAGTATAACCCCTGTGATGAGGACCTGCGTTGTCCCCAGCCCAATAGCGGCAGCTTTCAGCCCGCCGTAGAACGTCAACGCGCTCGGCATGGACAGGACGAAAATGCCGGCGGCAAAGTTCCTGAGGAGCACCACTCCGCATTGCATATCGCCAATGCTGCGATGGGCAAGTGAGATGCTCGACGACGTGAAGGAGGCCGAGCGCGCGACAAACGGTCGGGTGGTAGTGTCTAGAATGTAGGCCCCGCCGGCGAGGATGCCCAACTGGAGTGACAAGAGCGGCAGGCTGACCTGCTCGCCGGCACTCGTCGAGAAGATAGGACTTGAGGGAGTCGCATTGTTGGTCATGAAGTTATGGATGCCTAAGCCATAGGATAGCAGTCCAGTGAGGACCAGGAGACTGCCCGTCATCAGAATGAGACCGCTCACGCGCCGCGTGAAGCGTTCGTACAAGCCGCGGTAGAAGCTGAAGCCGCCGACGCAGAGCGCAGCAAAGATCCACGGCCCCGTCATCAAGACACCGGCGAGGGCGGCATCGGCCGACAGCGGTGCGGGGGTAGTCAGCACGGAAATCGAGGTCGTCAAGCCCCAAAGAGCGCCAAAGGGAATAAAGGTCAATACGACTAATAGGCAGGTTGTTGGGGCTACGAGCGCGCGGGGCGCCTGAAGGGCCCTGGAGAGTGTGAGAGGCGCTTTGAAGGAGAGTGGTTTCATTTTTCGGAGATATGCAAGGGCATTCTCCCTGTTGAGGCGATGGCGAAGGCGCCAGGGGCGCCAGGCGTCCAGGCCTGGAACGGGAAGAGGAGTGATGACAGCTCTTGAGCGATCAAATGTCGTCTCAGGAGCGCCGAAGAGAAGAAGAGGCAGTGCGAGCAGGTAGAAGCCATTGATGATGCGAAATTGTTTCGTGAAGGTCCCTGCATCTCTACTTGCCAGGCCGCCGAGCAGTGGCGAGCCCCAGGTTGCCGAAATCGTCATGATACTGCACACCGAAACAGGCAGGTTTCGCTCATGTTCCTGTTGAAACTGCGATTTAGCCCCTCGTCCGTCCGATTCAATGAGGTTACAGGCATCAGACTTACAAAGTAGGTGTCCTGTATTGATGCCATGACCAGAACATCAAAGGCCCCCCAGCCAAGCCCTTGGAAAATGCGAGCTCCGAGGCACGAGCCGTAGTGGTCCCCAGCGGCCATGTTCCACAATGTTCCAATCAAGAGAAGCAATGTCGATGCCAAGTATACAGGCCGTTTCCCCTTGAACTTGGCCACCACTGAGCAGATCAAGCCTGTAACAGCCGAGAGGACAAGCGGGACAGCTGTGAGAGCAGCAATTGCGGTGTTTGAAACTCTATAATGAGCTGACAGAGAGCCAGCAGTGGAAATGAACACGGTCTTCATGCCCCCAACGAGTCCGGCCATGACCAGGAGGGACAATAGATTCAGATCCTTTCGCCAGCGTGGCCAATTCTGTTGCTGTGAGCAATTGGACGAGACACTTGATAGAAAAGGAGGGAAAAGGAGGGCAAAGGCATACCAAGGGATCCTCTGGATCGTCGCTGGGCTGTGGCACGAGCTCAACGTGGGCGTCCTTCCCGCTGCCGTACTTGATGACTTTGGAGACGCTTGAGAAAGAGGAGCTGGTCATAGAGCGCTGCGTAACACCAATCCCTTCGGACTTTGTGGCAGAGGTCGCGATGGAGGGTTTTCTATGTATGCCAGCGAGGTGAGCAGGCAAGGGCCGCGAGATGATATCGCCCGGCCGCCTGAGCCCCCATGCCAAACCCATTTTCGTCTGATATAAGTCAATCCACGACTGACAACAAAGCCCTGCACCGGCTGTGGGTTGAGATGGGCAAACTGCCTTTTTATGAGGGCAGATGAGCGATACAAGAAGTCAAGAACAAGAAGAGGGGGAAGAGAGGACTCGGCCAAAAAACGAGGTGAGTACCGCTGAACAACTCTTCCGGCCGAGAGCGGCGTCGTCCGGCCAGATAATGTAAGCCGGAGACAGTAGCAGGCAGAAAGAGACAACGCTCTAAGTCCGTGAAAAGCAAAGAAGACGGTAGCAGAATGCATATGTAGTACGACGAGTGTTATCCACCCATATGCAGAGTGGAAAAGTTTGAGGCAGGGGAATTGACGAACACGATGTGCAGTATGGAGTGCAGGGAAAGGCCGATGATGCGGCTGACCAACAAATATCAAAAGGAACGGCGGCGCTCCATACGCGAAGCATGTTAGTGTTTGGCGTCACCCAAGTCAGGGGAACGGCATCTCGGGAGACATGCGCCTCACAAGCCATGGTCACAATCAGACGGCGTTTTTCTTTCTTTCTGAGGGGGGGGAGAGCACGCAAGTGTCCGAGCCATCAGCATTTTAGCTCGCGCAAGTTTCGTCGTACGGGCCCATACGCCACTCTTTGTCCCATATCTCTCTCCGGACGAGTGCACGGCAGAATACCAGTCATAACCTCGACGGCCCGTTCTCCAGACGGCGGGGGCACGCGTGTGACGCGTGCTAGTCCTTGTGTGAAATCCAGGCACGAGCCAGCCGGCTCGAGTCTATTTGGCGACATGCCGGGCATAAGCGGTCAAATACCTTGCGTTGTCGGGTTTGTGGAACGACAAGGGGCAATATCGCATTGCAAAGCCAGGAGCGATCCATGTGCAAACTTCGTTCCAAGCCAAGCCTCAAAGTTTGATCAATGAAGCATGATAGATTCGTGCTTCTCTAGTTCGCATGGCTGACCGAGAAGCATGCGTGGTCAAACTTTGATCGAGTCCTTGTCAAGACCGTCGAGGATGTGCATTCAGCTTTTCGCGGGCAGCTGCCTTTTGCTCGGACGCCGGCCTAGGGGGGGGTCGCGTAAGCTCCAAACACCGGACACTGAGGCCATCATCGCGTGGCTGAGACATGGCAGGGCATATATTGGCGCGAAATACCACCCTTTTTTCTTTCTTTCCTACTTTCTTTTTTCTCTGGGGCCGCTTACCATTGTACCACGGTGCCGGAAGGGCAAAGGCTAGAGATTCGCGCTAGTGACCGAGAATTGAAACAACGGGTCGATCATGGATCCGCGTTGATCCGGACTTTGAGGTGAACGGCATTGCAGTATGTGTTCAACGCTAGATAAGGCAGGGTGACGGGGCGGCTGGGCAAGGGCGGTTGAGCAGCCTCGTCGGATTTTTCTTTGATCGAAGGCCAGACTCGCTGGTCTTGGCAGAGTCCGTCTTCGTCAGTCACGGCCCTTGCATGTATTTGCGGGTGCATCCTGCATCGCGCTTGCCGATTCCACGCTGAATACCACCTGCGTACCAGGTGTTGATCCGTCAGGCACCAGCTGTTGGCAATGGGACAGGTCGTCATGCATGTACTCCATACAAAGGACTTACATACAACCACGTAGTTACGTCTCCCAGAACTCTGTTTCGGGGTACATGTCCTGCACGGCACCTCTTGCCGATTTTTTCTTACACTCTCGGTTGCTCGTACGTATACGTTTCTGCAGAGGTAGGGCCAAAGAGCCTTGCATATCGGATCCCGACCCCGCGCCCATCAGCGTCGGGGCGCACCAAGCCGCAGGGCAGAAATAACATAGGGCACGGGGTTGAGAAGGCGTCGATCCCATCACACGATAAGATAGGAGAGGGGCAACCGGAAAGCCAGAAGCGTGGACATACAATCCATCACAATCAAGGGGGCTCAGTAGCACTAACAGTAAAGCGCGTCGCTATCTCACCTTTCGGAGGGTCGTCCATCACAGTTGATTTTGACCCGAGTCCTGGTCTCTCGCCACTGAGTGAGAAAAAGCAAACGTTCGGTGCCCAGCACCTACATAGTAGCTTCTTACCAGCGAGCCTGCCACCATGCATATGTGATCTACCGAGTATTCGTGTGCCGCATTAGTCGGGCTGACTTACAGGAAACCGACTAATGCAAAGCTTGCGCATCACACCGCCACCTGTGTGAGAGGCAGCATCCGAGGAGGGGAGAAAACGGAAAGGAGCACATCTGTTACCGGCAACACTCCATGCTGAGTTCGACCTGTGACTGGGAGCGCTCTGCGGCCCTGCTTTGCCTTTGGCGTATTCGCATGACGACACGAGCACCTGCAAACCCGGCCTCTCCTTCGACTTCGAGCCAAACATGGCTGTGAGCCATTGCTCGGCACTGCTCACAGTCCTGAAACATTTTCAGGGTCACGAAGCGTGACGAAAAGTTGTCGATTTTCACCAAGTGAGCCGTGCCGAAAAAGCTCTGCATGGGGTTTCATTACGACTCACCGATGATCGCCGATTTGTACGACCCGACGCTGAGCTGCCCTGCACTGCCGAGCACCGGCGCCTGTCTGGTCTGTCTAGCCCCACGCTTGACGGGGCACCTCCGAAAGCACCATCTTCAGGGGCATGGTAAGGTTCGTGGAGCAGCCGGCTCCTCGCAGAAGGGCTCTACACGGAGGTTTCGATTGGTCAAATGGAAGACAAAGTTCGCGGTTGCTTAGTATGTACGGGGTAAAAAGGAGCCATTATGAAGAGTCAAGCCCACCTTCCAGGATGTACGGACTGCTGAGTGCGGGCTATGCGCCGAGGTGTTGCCACCGCGCTCTCTACGCACCCCAACGTGCGTGGTAGTCACTCGCCGCTACCGCATGCTGTTCCACGACCTCGTAATGCCTCAGGAGTCTGTCGCCGTACAAGCGCCCGGCAGTTCGAGACCAACGAGTTATCAAGAAGGCATTGGCAGAGTCGCGTTTGCATAGACAAGAATGCGATGATAAGTCGAGCTGCATCGCTCGCGCCCAGCTGACTGGACCTGCCATTCGTATGCTCTTGTGAGCTCTTCCTCTTATCCTATGATGGTACATGTGTGCATGCTGAACGTCTCATACCCGCAAGACCATGAAAATATTGTCTTAATTTTTTCCAAGACAGCATATGAGGAGAGCACCGAGCTTTCTTTTTGAAACAAATGGGTTTTCGGATAGACGGCTTCTGGACATGCGCTATGGTGACTTCATAGAAATGGCCGCGATGGGCGAAGAACGGACCTCGTCACAGCACGTCAAAGTTGCTGTCAGCAATGTCTGCTTTCGCCTTCAAAGTCGTACTAGCCACAATTTCTGCATGAAGGATCTTCAAGTGACTATGTAGCATCTGGCGTGGACATTCCAGATGTTGCGCTGCAATGCACCCCTTGATGTCCAAACTAAGCGGGGGAAGTGAAGCCCGATGCGAGGGAACGTCTTGAATTCTCGAACAAAACCAATGCGGGAGGAGGCTCACAGATTGGATCTGGTCTCCCCGATGCAGGCCAAGGAGTTTTGCGTCCGCCTGGTTCAGCGACTACCTGCCAGGTACGGCGACGACACGTCCGAGCCTGCAGAATTAGAATGTTGACAAAATAAAGACAAGCCACCCTGCTTCTACGAAACGACATTCATATACTTTAGTAATAAGAGAGCGAAATGGCAACCTGGCTTTCAGCTGCCGGTCTCTTGATCTATCCAACCGTGCAGAGTCTGCCCAGGGTCAGAGGTCACGAGGCCGAGAGCTAAACGATTGACGGTAAACGTACATACTTGGCCAAGATGGCCAGGCGCTGGAAAGAGAAAAGAACCGCAGGAGCTCGATGCAATTCTTGAAGAGGCTGGCGCAAAATACATGGACATGGAAGCCGAGCTTCGGAACATTGTGGCAGGACGATGCTAACAGGGTTGACGAAGGAGTCCATGAAACCTGAGATTTTCTTTAGGAAGTCTCGCACCCTCAGAACAAGAACCTGGTAAAAGGATGAAAACCACCGTCGGAGCGCTTTGTAGGCTCTTTTCAGGCGTACTGCGATTGCCCATACGAAGATCCTGTCCGGCCGTACGTGCACGTAACTGGCTAGCTAGTGCTCGTTCTGCTCAACCTGGCTGTGGTTTCAAACAACGCCTCCGACAACATCGCGGCGTTCGCGTCCTTCTGCTCTACTGCTGGAGTTCCGGTTGTCTATAAATCTCGAGATCCAGCTGTTGAAGCAGTCGTCTTCACGCGTGACGTCCCCGCCAAGGGACGTGACTGTAGCCTCTAGAAATACCTCGGAGCGAGGTGTAGTGATCAAGATGCTAGCTTAGCAGTTCAAAAAAGTTTAGTTGAATCTCTAACGTATCGTGTACTCTATCTCAAAGCTGAAGCCCTGCATTCAGACGCTCTATCACGCTGACACGTATTTTGCACATTTGGCTCGGCGCTGTCTTATTCGGAGGACTTGGGGAGAAAGAAAAGCTCGAGGATACAATTTCTCGTCTGTTTGAAGTCATTGTACTCTTGCGCATTGCTTGATACAAATATCTGAACATGAAGTCCAGCTCTTCCGCGTAGCGCGCTTTTGGACGCCAAGAGCTAGTTCTCACCGCAATGTTTGCCCCCCTCCCCCCTTTGAAAGCAAATCCGCAATTCCACACTCGTGTCTGTTTGAGCTGGCGGAACTCCGCCGACTGTCCAAGACTTATTAAACCAGGAGGTATTGCCATCGCCATCATGATCCATCCAACAAAATCTTTAATTCAAGAAGTTCGATCGCTGCAAATAACTTGAATTCCAACTCGTTATTTTTATAACAAACACACACAGACGCACACACACACACAACCGTGTGCGGCTTCCTGTCCACGCCCCTTCCCCCGCCATCTTGCAACCGCCACATATATTGGCTCGAAAGAAAAATGGCCACCTACTCCCTCTACGACGCAACCATCATCCCCGCCCAAGCGGCGCTCACATCACTCAAGCGCATCCTCTCCGCGGGCGAGCAGCACAGAGCTGCCGAGGCTGCCCGCCTCCTCCTCCTCCTCAGCGCCCGACTCCACGACGACATGAGGCCCCTCACGTTCCAAGTGCACTACGCCACAGCCCAGGCCGACAAGATGGTCGCCAAGCTGTCGGGCCGCGAGCCCTCCGCCACCCTAGGGGAGGAGCGAGACCTGGCTTCCTTCGCGGACATGTACGCCCGCATCGACCAGGTCCTGGCCGCGCTCGCGCACGCCGAAAAAGACACCGTCAACAGGATCGGCGAGACGCTCACGGCCGCGCCCATCGGGCACGAGGTCAAGGACGTGCCGGTCAAGGCCCTCGCCACGGCGGCCATCATGCCCAACGTCTACTTTCATGTGTCCATGGCGTATGCCATCTTGCGCAAGGAAGGCGTCCCGGTGGGGAAGAGAGATTATCTGCGCAGCTTTGTGAGTGATTATGTGGAATGAGGACTTCGGGTCAGGCTCTGAGACCTGGGTTTTGGAAGATGACTACATAAACGCGCAAGGTCCTATTCCTAAAGTCGTCCCGGACAAAACAGCCTCCGAGGCCCCTACTAAACGTTTGAGCTCTGGATCTATCATGACCCTGGATCTATCATGAAAATTAAGGGCACAGCCGCAAGACAAGGCGATTGCAAGCATGCGCCTTTTCAGTGGCTGACTGACGACGCCAAGGGGCAATCATATAAGCATTCCTACTCAAGTCTTGCCTGGAGCTGCGGCTCGGACGATTGAAGGTCTGACAGCGCATAATTATCTGATTAAAATCTATGCGTATGGTACATACAAGCATCCTGAAGTTGCCGCGATATACATGTTGCATTGAGGTCTGTACAGACGCCTCAGGCTTGCTTTCTTTGCAGCAAGCAGTGTCGGCCCCATTTTCTTCTGAACTTGTCCGGTATGATGTCCAAATCGGGCACCCATAACGTGCGAGCCAAAATATGTGTGCTGGCAGCATCCAGAAAGGGCTCGCAGTGAATTACGTCCCAGCTGGCTGCGTCAGCAATGTAGTCGGGTTCGCTAGGAGGCAACGGATCGCGTCGCAGCGCGTACTGCGTGTCGACGAAGAAGTTGCATGCTTTGACATCAACGTATTTGCCCATGTCCTCCTCATTCCGATCGTTGAGTCCTTTCGTTGGAAGCCAAGTGCCGCTCCAAAAACCAAATCCGGTCCTGGCCTCGGAGAACTCGCCAGGCAGGAGGCCTCGAAACTCGGAGCGCACAAATTTGGCGTGCATGTTCTTGGGTAGGAAGTAAGACGATGGAAAGCGATACCACTCTTTGCCTAGGCATAACAGGTCTTGCTCCCTGGCCAGTGCAGCCGGTCCGTTCTTTGAACCCCACAGTCTCGAGTAGATCTTCAAAGGTGCTGAGTATCCTGTGTAGACACCGTATACCCTGGCAAGGCTAACGTCCAAGGACAAGAGCAT
Organism: Aschersonia sp. MBC 508; assembly: GCA_030780645.1. Lineage (NCBI taxonomy): Eukaryota > Fungi > Ascomycota > Sordariomycetes > Hypocreales > Clavicipitaceae > Aschersonia > Aschersonia sp. MBC 508. The sequence goes on from JAPFUF010000881.1 coordinate 10,496, forward strand.
CACAATGCCGACGGCCAGCAATTTGAGTCGCGCGGGGATCTTGCCCGCGAGTGTCTTGGGATCTGTGCTTCCAATCGCGCTGAAAATGATGTGCAGAGAAATGGCCGCGTTGAGAATCAAAAACGGATAGGCCGGATACATGAACCGCTCCTCCTTGTGAGGCTGAGCGGTGAAGATGGCCAGCCACATGTAGAAAGGCGAAAGGAACACGGCCGTTCGAAGACCAAATTGCAGTCCATGCCCGGGGGAGGCAAGGTTCTTCTGCAGCAGGAAGAGCGGGAAGGCCAAAAGTGCCAGAATAAACCAGAGGTTGAAGTTGAGAGTGAGGTTCTTGAAGTAAAAGGTCCACGGCTCCGTTCCATAGAGGCCGGGGCCACCGGAAGACGACAATATGTTGTACTTTACGATATTCCAGCTGGCGACTGCGACCTTCTTGTAGAAGAACAGGTTGATTGCGAAGTCAAAGAACTATCGACCGGCAAGTTAGTGGGCATCGCTGTGCGCTTCGCTACCGGACACTGACCATCACAATCAAGCCTGCTACGACACCGCGGACGAAGCGGATCACGGCCTCGAACAGAGTTTCCTTGTCGCTGTAAACAACCAGGACCAGCTCCTCGAGTAGAAAAGGCGCACAGAGGGCCGAGGCAAACGGCCAGCCGAGAACGCCTGCTGTGGCAAACCAGAATATGCCATGGGAAGTCTTGAGGCCGCCGCGCCAATTCATGAACGCAGCTGCACCTATCATGCAGAGGTACATGGCAAAACTCGAGGGCAGGAAGGACGCACTAGCATGGAAGTTACCGGGGCTGGTCACTGTCGCGAACAGGAAAATCATGGCAATTCTGCCATTGGTGGTCAGAGTGATGACCTTGAACAAGTTGGTCTGGCACAGCGCACAGACAAAAGCCAGCCCGTAGCGGATGAAGTAGAACTCAGAGATCTGCACGTGGTTCAGTATAAGTGCGAGGATTAAAATGGAGAGAGGCAGCATGGCCAGTCTTCGAATGCGGTGCTGAAACTTACCTTGGACGACTGAGGCAGGAGGCGGCGCAAATTGCCAAAGACGGCGTGAAGGCCGATGTAGAGCCAGCTTCTAATGGCATAGTCGGGTGAGTATTCCCAGGTTTGCAAGCCGTAGCCATGAGACAGGTAGTGAGACGGCTCCCAGTAATTGAAAGTTTCGTCGCAGTCTTGGATTGGGGCGAACAGGGCTGCTACCATGCCAGCCGCAAAGAAAATGTAAAATGCGGTGATGGGCTCAATTGGATAAGGCCCTTTCCGCCTGACCACAGTCGAGTTGAAGCGCATTAGTGGCTGGGCTGAGCTTGCAGAGACAGAAGAGAACATACTTCTTTTTGGCATGACTCGAGGCTGGGTGCTCAAATTGCCGCTGCGTCTGCGGCGGGTTCGGAGCCATGATCCCTCTCAGCAGCGCGCTGTCAAGAAAGAACGAGTGAACGTTGAAGTGTCGAGGAATGTGTCGTCACGGCCTCGACTTGGGCAACTGGGCAACCTTGGCTGCTGGAGCTCTCTTGGGACCCGCCGAAGCTCCTATTTGCCGGCCGGACAGGTGAAGACACGAGCGAGCTAGTGACGCTAACGCATCCTGGGGACCCACCGCGGGTGATCGATTGCCTCTGACGTGGGAGGGGACCTTTTTTTTTTTTTTTTTTTTTTTTCCCTTAGGCCCATTCTCTTGCAGAATCTAATGTGAATATTTGCAAGAGAAAAAGACATTTCTCCTACGTCTTGCATTGGCCCGCTTGCTCTATATTTACCGAGACTGTACCAATTCGTTATCGATTGCCATTGCCCTACTAGGCCTTCTTCGACAGCACATTGTCTCGGCAGGCTTGCGGCTCTACTGCTCTTTGGTATTGCGATAAGCGCGAGGCCCTGATAGCCGGCGCAAGAAGAGCTTTTCGGCCTCTCCGCGAGGCTCTCGTGCCTCGGAAATGTCGACCTTCAATATTCCGGGCTTGGGCCAGGCCAAGCCTAACGAGACCCTGCCGCCGCTCCCGGCCGACGTTCTGGCCGCTGCAGCAAGCGCGAGCGCTATGGATATCCAAGTTGACGACGCAAACGAGACGAAGCCCTCACCCGATCCTGCACCCGAGCCACAGGCCCCTCAGAAAGAGAAAGAAGTCGAAGCAATGAAAGTGGACCAAGATGCGACCGCGGCCGTGGCGGATCAAGCAGGAAGCCCCCCGTCCTTGACCGGCGCCCTCGAGGCAGCCATCGGTGGCCTGGGTAACCCCTCTCACGGGCTGGAGCAACCGCAACCGCAAAGACCTGAAGACGCACTCCAAAATGACCAGGGCGATGGCGCAGAGTGGGAAGTCGACTCTTCTCCATACGAATCCTCCTCCGAGTCCAGCAGCTCAGACTCGTCGGACGAAGAGTCCGACCACGAGGATTACGAGCTTCTTGGCGCCGAGGAAACAGCTCGCCTTCTCATGGAGGCTGAGGGAGGGTCGGACGATGAAGGCGAGCGGACCAAGGGATCGACGGCAGCGCAGCTGCGGACCAAAAACGAAGTCGCCCAAGAGGTTCTGCCAAAGCCAGACATTACGATTACGGAGGAAATGAAGATTGAGGAGCTCGGATCGGTGGAAAACATTGTCGAAAATATCATGCTGATCAAGGCCAGTACCCCTGGAGAATATCAGGTTCTCGACACAGGGTCCGTCTTGTGCAACGCTGAGCGAGCAGTCATTGGCGTTGTCGCCGAGACGATAGGCAAAGTTCTGCAGCCCATGTACACGGTCTACTTCAACTCGGCCGCAGAGATCAAAGAATTGGGTCTTGAGATTGGCCATGGAATATTCTACCCTGTAGACCACGCACATTACGTATTTACGCAACCGCTCAAGAACCTCAAGGGATCAGACGCGAGCAATCTTCATGACGAAGAAATTGGCGATGAGGAGATGGAATTTTCAGACGATGAGAAGGAGGCCGAGTACAAGAGATCGCTCAAACAAAAGAAGAGGGACAAATGGAAGAGCAAAAACGAGACAGCCGTTGGTAGCGGCAGCAGGCAAAGCCATCCGCTGAGCCAGGAGATGTCCGCCAGCGGCCTCAACTACGACGACGACGACGACGGGCCCTACAAACCCTTGAGTAGACCGCCCGGTTTTGGAAGTGGCGCCGCATCTACGGAGACGTACGAGGCTGGACCGCGTCCGGAATCCAGGCGCGGCGGCGGCCGAGGCCGAGGCGACGGTCGGAGAAGAGGTGGCCGGGGGAGACCGTCCGGTCGTGAAGGTGGTCGCGGGGGATTCAACGGGCCAAAGAGAGACGGCTACTCCCTCCCGCCCCAAGGAGCAAGTCCGGCGTTCCTGCCGCAGCCGCCGCAGCAACAGGTCGCTCCTCCTCCGCCGACTCTTCCAAACTTTGGTGTTCCATTCCCAGGTCTGCTGCAGCCGCATGCCAACCAGAGTCAACACGTCTCCGTCCCACCGCCGCCCCCGCCTGGGTGGCCCGGCCAGGCTCAAAACCCTGCCGGCGCCTACATTGATCCTACGTTCTTGGCGGCATTGATGAGTCAAATGCAGCAACAGAGCGGGCAACCACCTCAACCGCCACCGCAGCAATACGGTGGCCATGGCCGATGAAAAGGATCACATGCATACTGATAAGCATCGGAGGCACATTCATGATAACTTGATGAATCCAATAGAGGGGTGCGTAGACTCAGAGGCGCATTGGGCACTTGATAAAAGTTACTTTCCTGGATGGAGTATGGGGGCGCATGTTCAATGGCGTTTCGTAGGCGTCGGGTACCGCTGTCATGGCAACGGGCAACAGCAGTAGAGCCAAAGTCCTAATCGACCCAAGCCTCTGCATTCATGAAAGTGTGCGTGCAGAAGGATTCGGGTAGTTCCAACGAAGATATATCCAAAACTACACGGCGATTTCGTCGGAATTATCTGGGACCCACTGAGAACTTCTTCGTTGTCGTCCGGGTCGCTGGAAATAAATGCGGCGATTGTCCTGCCCCCCGTTTTGTCTGGCCAGGCCAAATGCGCACGCTTTTCCCCTATACCCGTGTGTAATGACGTCAAGCCAACGCTTTCTGACTTGGCCACATCTTTGCACGATGCGACCGGCCGGTGGAAAGGCGCGAACCTCTCACGCCGACCTTTCAGTGTAGGAGCCACGTTTTTTCCCGACGCTCTGCATGCACAGGGGAACACTTTGGCGCATTGCAGATGAATAGCTGAATTGCCGTATGGCGTAGGATACATTTGCTTCTCCACACGTGAACCTCGAAATGCGCTTGTGCTTTTGGGTTGCTCCGCACCGAGGAAGAATGTACGTTAAGTACTTTGCGTATAGCGCAAGGGTGGGTGGTGGTGAGAGCTAGGTTCCATCCAGCAAGCGGCGTAAGCGCCGAGCAACCGAATTGCGGGAAGCTCATCATGCAATCTACTTACCTTAGGTAATAAGATAGGTGGTGTGTAAACATCGCCGGCTTTCCGGGCTCTCCTACGAACCTGGCTACCCCATCCCCGATTGCCACTTTCAAGGTTTTGGCTCTTGTCACCTCTTATCGCCTGTTTTCAAGCTGTCGTTGTCATCGTCGTTGTTGGCCCCCCTCTCTTTGCCCCAGGATGCGTTTCCACCATGCGCTGTGGCCGCTTGCGCCGGCTTTGATCTCTGCGCGCTTCCTGCGGCAGGGCGAGACTGACCAGGTCGTGCTGAACCCCGACGAGAAGTTTCTGATCGAGACGGCTCCGGGGAAGACGCAGTGGGTGACGGAGGACGAGAAGTGGGAGCTTCGCCGTGTAAGCTGCTGACCCCTTGTTCTGTTCTTCTCTTCTCTTCTCTATGTCTCTCTCTCTCACTCTCTCTCTCCTCTTATGAAAATGCATGTCACTGACCGACGCATCGTGTTATTCTCCCCCCGTCGATCAGAATGGACAAAACTTCATGGACATTACCGCGAACCGAGATCTCGGATCAGTCACCTTCGCAGGCAAAGGGTCCGCATCCTTCCCCGACAAGTGCGTGCAGCAGTCGCAGGTCGCGCCGCTCGCCAAGTCGCTCAACAAGACCAACATGGAGGCGAACCTCGAGAAGCTCACCAGCTTCCACACGCGATACTACAACTCAGACTACGGGCGCGAGTCGTCGGACTGGGTGCTCGGCAGGGTGCGGGACATGGTCAAGGCCGCCGGCGCCGGGGACGCCGTCTCCGTCAAGAGCTTCCCGCACACGTGGAAGCAGAGCTCCGTCATTGCCACCATCCCCGGAAAGTCCAACAGCACCGTCATCATCGGCGCGCACCAGGACTCCATCAACATGTGGCTCCCGATCCTGGCCGCACCGGGAGCGGACGACGACGGGAGCGGGACCGTCACCATCATGGAGGTGTTCCGCGCGTTGCTCGCCTCCGAGGAGGTGCTGGCGGGCAAGGCGGCCAACACGATCGAGTTTCATTGGTACAGCGCGGAAGAGGGCGGCCTTCTGGGCAGCCAGGCCATCTTCCAGGCGTACGAGAAGCAGCAGCGTGATGTCAAGGCCATGCTGCAGCAGGACATGACCGGCTACGTGAAGGGCACGATCGATGCTGGCCTGCCAGAAAGCGTGGGCGTGATTGTAGACTTTGTGGATCCTGGCTTGACTGCGTTCATCAAGGTCGTCATTGAGCAGGTATGTCTTGTGTGCTCGGGCATTGACAAATTGTTTTTTTTTTTTAATTATTTCGATATGCTGACATGTTCTTGACACACCAGTACTGCGATATCCCCTGGGTTGAAACAAAGTGCGGCTATGCCTGCTCCGACCACGCCTCTGCCTCAAAGGCTGGCTATCCGTCTGCATTTGTCATCGAGTCCTCCTTTGAGAAGTCGGACCACTACATCCACACCACGTCTGATCTTATCAAATATCTGTCTTTTGACCACATGCTCGAGCACGCAAAGATGACTCTGGGACTGGTATACGAGCTCGGCTTCCACAAATTTTAGCTAGCCTGGTCGAAGCGTAGCCCCGGTCCTGTGAGAATGAATATCGATTTCGAAAGGATAGATCGACGCGTTGCCACTGCTCGTCCGAGGCCGTGAAAACGTGATTATTGACCGACATGTAGCGTCTAAAATCCATGCACGCAATGTTGTTTGTCGTGGATCATGTCCCTGAAACCGCTTTGTGCCGCCAAAAAGGCTATTTCCGGGATCTTTTCGTTCCCCCCCCCTGTATTGGCGGAACAGTCCCAGGCTTTGGGAGACTGGTATGAGGGAGTGCCATCCGTACAAGCATGCCGTGCTTCCATTGCGTCAAAAGTCTCATGAGACCGTGAACTCGTACAGCATGGCTGGCCGAGTGCGCTCGCTGTTCTGCAAGGCGTGCAGGCGGGATGAGCCGTGCGCCAGCCATTGCAAGGTCGTCGAAAGCAGCGAAGAGGAACTTTTCTCCTTCATGCCTCAAGGCCTGACACTGGTTCTGTCTGTCAACCCCAAGACGAGTGTTGACAAACAGGCTGGTCGTAGAGTGAAATGACTGGACCTGGGTTGTGACAGGTACTCCCGAGGACTCCTTGTGTGTATAACATCAAGTCGTAGCCTTCCTGGTAGACAGTCTCTCGTCACCACCAGTGAGCCTCTCCCCTCCTCGGGACAACCTCAATGCGGGCATCTCAAAAACCCATATCATCGTCGCTTGGACCGTCGTCACCGTCTTCGTCCCCTTCGCCGGCCTCTTCCTCGTCCCTCCTTACAGCCTCGGCACTTGCACCTACCTTCCTGACGCCCTCCACCACGCCCGTCACAAAAGCCCTACTCTCGGCCAACTCCATGGCTCCCACGCCCCTGAGACTCATGACGCCGTCCACGCCGCTCTCTAACTGAGCTGTACTGCTCCTCATCTTGGCCGCCCTCACCTCCTGCAGATCCCTCAGCAGCGAACGCACCTCGGACGCGGCGACCAGATCGTCCCCCGCGTGCGCCAACAGCATCTCCGCCATTTCAAACCAGTGATACGGCAGCGCACCGGTCGGCGCATCTGCCACGCAACTGGGCAAAAACGGCGCCGAGAGCCGGCCTTTCCCATCGTTATCATCGACGCGTCGCGCGTTACCGTACCCGTCCGCTCTCGAGAGTCGCGACGCCGGGGGAGGAGGCGGCGCCCAGCCTTTTGTGTCGACTACCGTCTCGTGGTGCACGATGCTGCGTAGAGAATCCGGGTGAAGCCATGCCGGGGCAACAATGTTGGCGCGTCGCTGCTTTTTGAGCAGGAGCGCCAGCCATAGCGGAAGATTGCTCCTCCGCGGCGGGCGCAGCTGAGGCGTAGGTCCCTGAGAGAAGAGCAGGATTAGACCCATTGAGATGGTACAGAGACAAGTCGTGCTTCGAGGTATTTTTTTTTTCTTCTTTTCTTTTTCTCATTCGGGCAGCCATGGTGGAAAAGCGCACGCATTGAGCCCAAAGTTGGGGGAGAGGGACACGTACGGCGAGGAGTTCGATGCTATCGAGTCGCTGGCGCGGAACGACCGTCACGAGTTCCATTTCACACAAGAACGCGACTTCGGATGGGACCAGGCCCGGCGGCAAGGGGAGAGCCATCTGCAGCCAGGCGCGTGTCCTTTCTTCTCGAATCCTTCGACCGAGCAGGGTGAGGAGAGGGGACGAGAAAAGTTGGAAGCCACCTTGGGGGGGAAAAGGAAGCCATTCCGATTCGAGAAATGACGTTGTTGTGCGCTTTCACCCCCATCTTTTCCTAATTGAACCTGCATGCTGTTATGCCCCTCGTTGTGCCCTTCCGCAAATGCCACCCGGCGCACCCCGCCCGGCGAGGCCGATTCCCATTTAATTCCCGGCTCCTCATGAGACAAAACGCTATCCTCAGCACTGTGTGCAGCAGTTGAGTGTTCTTCAGACGAATGATCAAGACTCTGGCCACAATGTCAAACTCCGACCGCAATGTCGGAATAACAATCAATATTTTGACATGTTCTTCATTGAACCATGCGTTCGTTGTACGGGCATGGCTTCGCCCTCTCAAGGCCGTTACACGCATTCTGGGTGAACACCAAACGAATACAAACGCCCGCCTGGTGCAGCACATGATCAAGAGCTTGACTCCAACTACAGCGGGCAATTTCAGAACACCAGTGACGCGGACTTTCTGGCGTTCCGTCTAGCTTTTCTTTGAAAATTCGAAATCAGGGTTCGCCATTTGTCAGTGCGCTGTTCCACAAAATGAGTTCCTTCTATTGGTAACCTGACATAAAGCTCCATCTTGGTAGATGTTAAGTTTCAACCGTGGCCTTTTTTCTCCTGACGTCAAATTTGATCTCGGATGATTCGAGAATCAGGGCTAGGCAGATGAGTGAAGGTTCTCAAAGACTCGAAACGATAGAATTAGGGTGTAAACATGTTTTTTATTTGATAGGAAACACCAAAAACCTAAAAAAAGAAATGCACAATGCGAAATGAAGAATGAAAAATGAAAGTTTTCCCGTCACCTGATTCCCCTCATACGCAACCATTGGGGGTCCAATAGATACCAATGATGCCCAGCAGTATTTCAGACTTGGCTTGGGAGATATTTGCCGCCGAAAGACTGCGTTTTTGCCATTCGGCTAAATCGTATACTGTGCCCATCAGCTTCACGCGATGACTACGCGAGCAGAGGTGCCAGGTCACAGAAGAATATTCCTCCAGCAGCCTGATACCACTCTGTAAATGCTTGACGGCAGCCTCCTCGTTTTGACATAACAGCTCAAAAATGTGGCACAGGATGGAGAGTGAAATCAAATCTTCGGAGGTCACCACCAGGTTCAGTCGTCTTTGTTTCTCGAAGGCGGCATCCAGCAGGCGATAGGCGTTAAGGTTGTGAATATTTTCAGCTTCGCTTCCGGTTTCAGCGGAAAGATAGTTCAGCTTTTCGTCAATAGCCAAGATGACAATCTGGAGGAACGGAATTTCATCATGTGCAGGAAGTGAAAGGTCACTTGGATCTTGTGGTGTGATTTGCTGTAGAAATGCTTCACTCAAGACCCTTGGAGAGAGCCTTGTCGAAGAGGGCTTTTGAGTTGATGAATTTATTGAGCTTTGTATGAGAAGCTCCTGCGTCCCTAGCAGATTTGATGGCAACGACATCGGTTCATGTTCAGCAGTTTCGGAGCAGGCGGTTTGATAAATCGGCTTTGCCTTTGTGTCTTGAAGGTGTCAGTGGTTTCAATGTATTATTGTAAAAGATGAAAAAGAAAAAAAGAAATAGCTGTATCTGTCAGGCTTTATATACATCTATGGGCATGGGCTGCTTGTTGAGGTATAAATCGACGCCACCACCTTGCACATCGTACTTGTGGCCAAATCGGATCATGGTTCTATGATTGAGGCTAGCGTCTTGAAATCCGGTTTCTGCCTGGGGGTTGATATTGCACTATCTGCAATTTTCAATCACAAGGTAAACAACGTAAGTTTCTCCGCTGACGACCCCAGCGAAAAGAAGCTTTTGCAAAAGTCGAATCTGCAAGAAAGTTTGGGTTCGTCCGGGACCGGCATGAACTGTAAAAGGAAAAGTTGTTCCCCATTCAGCAGAAAATTTGCGGGCATTCATGAATGTATGCCTCGTCTCTCGTGATGATCATCTGGTGTCAAGATTTTTGCATTGACGCAGATTTGTGTGTGGATAGAAAAGGAAGTTCGTAAGGAAGATGAGCGCACTTTGTCGTATGGTAGAATGTCAGGCTCAGAAAGTGGCCTTTTGCATGACGCAGTCCTGAGTCCAAGATTTTGTATCGGATGCGCTTTCCAATCAATGTTTGTGAGTCATGATTGCCGTCCTGTCAAGGGAAGGCGCTGATTTTTATCAATACAGAGGAAGGCACGGATTTCTGTCAATTCTAATGAAGGCAGGGGCGGCTGTCAATCCAAAGGAAGGTGCGGGCTCCTTACCAGTCCACCGTTTTTGCTCTTACGTCACGGTCCCTGGACGCCATCGTTCGTGACAGAGCATGGTACAGCCCGTATTGGATTTATTTTTGGTGAAAATACATAACCAGACTCGCCAACTCTGATCCATACCAGCCAAACGCAGGCTGACTCACAAATCTGTACTCATCGATGCGACTGCGTCCGCCGATAATCCATCCGCGAGTCTTGAGGGACCCAATTGATATACGATAGCCATCCGCTCAATTTACCTGACGTTCCTAAAGCATCTGAAAACGCATTGGCTCTGGTCTCTCATAATTAGTCCAAATGTGAGAAAAGAGAGGAGATCGCGCCTTTGAAGCCCCCCCAGAGCGAAACATGGCCTCCATCATTCGTTCATCATCCGAAAGGATGTCTGCGTAAACGAAGAGGCCCATGATGACGGCAATTCTGTGAAGTTTCTTTCGGGGGTATGCTTCTGCAAGGGTGTTCACTGCGTCTGTGAAACCTGGGCCAAGATTAGAGAAAGCCAAAAGCGGAGAGATATTCATTTTCGAAGCTTCCGCTTTCCTGTATGATGAACGACGGGAATTAGTGGCGATCCCGGCTGGATAGTTGCCGTGACGACAAGGGCCGGCAAGGGCTCCAACTGTAAATTCCTGTTAGCCACATACATGGCCAAGCCACCAAAAATGAACAAAACCTGTAGCGACCTGACGCAGCGGGGATTCGACAATGCGGTACATCATCTACACGCCGTATGCACCTGGCGAAATAAGCTTCGTTTCTTACCACCCCTCATGTCATGTCGCTTGCACATCGATCCCAGCTATCGCCATTGACTGCGCTGAATCGCCACTCAAAGATGCGTAGCCATTGAAATGAGCCGCCGTGGACGAGCTTCCCATCCCTTTCGCCGGCCCCGTCCAGCGTGGATGGGATCCCCCTTTGAATCACCTAGAGTTGACAAATATCTTCTCCAGACTCATGGTGAGGTGATGGCCCACCTCCGTCTTTCCAGCCGCAGCCCATGGAGGATCCCCACATTTGGCAGAAGCGGAGGACAGGCAGGGCGTCCGTCATTTGGCATCGAAAGTACATAATCAAGGTATCTTGTCTACCTAGTAGGTACACCTAGTAGGTAGTAGGTAACCGATCTCTGTCACCGAGACTTGATCCGGTACGAGGTCGCATCATCCAGCTCCCGTCTCAATCCATTGTTCTAATAGGACCACTTCATTTTACGGAGATGTGCTTCTAGAGTATGTTCGTGGGACGCTGAGGGATGGACTGGCGCTGACGTTCAGATCATGTCTTCTGCAACTCCCGCAGCCCCCCTCATACTGGCGAAAGCCACGCCGGACGAGCGAGTAAAGATATGGACTGAACAACAACCATGCTGGGGAGCTCAATACACGGTCGAGACCTTCATACAGCGTGAAGCGCAGCTCCTCCGATGTCTGCTGGCCAAAGACGACGGCGTTACCGCATGGATCCTCACTGATCCGTCGGCTCCTCCCGATCACAGACCCATCTTATCTTCTCTCGAGATCTTCCGCAAACGAGCTCTTGTGAGAGACGACACGCATGGCACCCTTCGCGATGTAACAGCCTATGCCCTGGCCAGCGTTTTCACGTTCGAACAACACCGCCGTAAAAACTACGCTTCGAAGATGCTATCATTGGTCGGTGAAAAACTGACAGAAGAGGGCGCCGACTTCTCCATCCTCTACTCCGACATTGGCAAGACTTTCTATGCTCGACACCATTGGGTCCCCTTTCCCAGCTTCCATCTTGCTTTCCCCTCCGCGGACAACTTTGTCAATGACGCACCTTGTCATCATTCTCCCGGCCTTGTCAAGATGGCTGATCTGAAGGACATTGCTGACAGCTGTGAGTCGATTTTGCGAGACAAGATGGGCGCTAGTCGCTGCAAAGATGAGACGCATGATGCAGTTCAAGTAGCGCTCCTGCCAGATCTGGCCACATTTGTGTGGCATCTGGTCCGACAGACCTCACTTTGCGAGCAGGTTCTCGGCGAAGCGCCTGATGTTCATGGCGCATGGTATGAGCCGCCGCGGTCCGATCAACAGAACTTGCAGCAGCAGTCGCATCAGCGAGTCCTGATGTTGTGGTCCTGCACTCTGTCCGGAGGACGGACCAAACCTGAAAATAATGTCATGACTGTCCTGCATTTGGCCATCGAGGATGATGCGATTCCAGATCAAGAGTTGAGCAAAGCGCTGAGATTCATTCTCGGCATCATGCACACCGAAGCCAGAAAATGGCTTTGCAACAGGATCGAAATGTGGAGTCCGAGCGAGAGGATACAGCAATTAGTGAGTGACATGGCAGATATAAAGGCCAGCCTCGTGGTCCGGGAAGAATCCAACGTGGCAAGTTTGAGGTGGTTCGGTGACGGCCCGGTCTCTCGAGTGCAGTGGGTGAACATTGAAAAGTTCGGATGGTGCTGAAGAACAACGCACAGTACAGACGTTAAGCATTTCATTCATTGACTCCGTACTTGGATTTCGAAATCACCGAAATGAGGCCTGAGTGATCGCAGGCAAAACTACTACGAAACCCCTCTCGCACGCCTGGAGCATGAGATCCCCAGATGCTGCAACGACTTGGTACTCCGAGCGCCAACCCCCAGCGTCTACAATGTCTCCCTCCTTCTCTCCCTTTCTACGCTATGCATCTCATCCACTTGCTTATCTTGTGCAAACTGCTCGTCCTAGTAGCTCCTGCCAAACATGACCCATTTCTGAGCCTTCGCCTGACACTCAGGGTTGAGACACGCTGTCTCCCCAGGAATCAAATCACTACCTTCGGGCTGTTCAAAAGGAATGCAAAGACTCTTCATGCCCATAGAAGGAAGCTTCTGGTTCTCAGGAACGTCGCGGTCATCATCCGCTCGCGTGGTCAACTCCTTGATGCGGTCTTCGCATTTGCCATCGAGGCAGAATGGAATTAGAACCACATTCTTGTCGTCGAGCGCGGGAAGGACGTCCTCCCACTTGACAACATTCTTGCGATGCTCCCTGAATGCGAGCTCTGCTTTCTTGTACATGTCGGCCTGAATGGTCTCGAGTAGTTCAGAAACCTTGGTCGCAAGATCTGCAATGGGAATGGTTCCCTTTTCGCCGGTATCACGTCGTGCGAACGATACGACTTCTTTGGCAGCGTCCTTGGGCCCGAATTCCAGTCGCAGCGGAACGCCCTTCATTTCCCAGTCGTTGAATTTCCAAGCTGGAGTGTAGCCGTCTCTCCAATCTGAGTCGGCACGTATTCCAGCCTTCTTCAGGGCAGCTCTCATTTCGTCCATTTGGTCCTCATGTTTCTTCCGGGCTTCCGGAGTGGTATTCTTGTTGATGCCCACGGGAACAAGAATGACCTGCAGTTGAGCAATACGAGGAGGGAGCACAAGTCCCTTGTCATCACCATGGACCATGACCATCACGCCAATGACACGCGTGGACAGGCCCCATGAATTCTGCCACACATTGACATGCTCGCCTCTGTTCTGGGGGTTTTCAACAGTGATGTTGAACATGCGACTAAAGTTTTGTCCAAGAGCATGGGATGTTGCTCCCTGGATACCTCGGCCATTGGACGGGATGTAGCCCTCCACAGTCGTTGTGTAATAGCCACCGGCAAATTTCTCGTTTTCTGTCTTCTTGCCACGGACCACAGGGACGGCGAGGAGCTGTTCGTAGACGCCTGCGTACAGCTCCAGGATCTCCAAAACTTCCTTGCTCGCCAACTCCTCGGTCAAGTGTGCTGTGTGGCCCTCCTGCCACAGAAACTCCCGCGTTCGAAGAAATGGGGTGGTCTGCTTGGCTTCCCATCGAACAACAGAATTCCATTGGTTCAATCGCAAGGGGAGGTCTCTGTGACTTCGGATCCATTTAGAATAATATGGATACATGACAGCCTCGGATGTAGGACGGATTGCAACGGGGACCTCTAGCTTTTTGTCACCACTGGAGAGACGTATCAGTTGACAGATCAGACAGATGGAGGGGAGCAAGCCAAGGCAATGCATACGCTCTCTCGACCCAAGCAAGTTCAGGCGCAAAGCCCTCGACGTGGTCCTTCTCCTTATCCAATGAGGTTTTGGACAGAAACATGGGAAAACTAGTCTCTTCGACACCCATCTCCTCGATGTGAGACTGAAACCATTTTCGAATAGTGTTCCAAATATGCATCGAAAGGGGACGTAGGACGAAGAAGCCGGAGATTTCTTGATAGTACTCGACCATCTCGGCCTTGAGAACCACTTCTTGATACCATGCCGAGAAGTTCTCGCCCTTGGCATTCGTGATTCCTATGATTTCATCCGTCTTCTTTCCACCAACGACAGCAAGAGAAGCCTTTTTGGCGGCCTTTGCGGCCTTATCCGCTGCCCATTTGGCTTCTTTTTCGGCCTTTTTAAGGGCGCTTTTCGACGGCTCGGCGGCGGGGGTCTCCATTCGTGTTCGCGATGACGATAGCGCAAAGAAGAACCCCCGGATAAACGAGGATAAGAGACGGCGAAGTCAAGTCGAAGCCTGTCTGGGACCAGTTTTGGTTCGAAAAAAAAGTAGGGCGGGCGTGGCCGCGCTTCGATATCTGTTATCGATCCAAAGGGGGCTCGGAAGATAGGGAGAGCTTGGCAGATGATTCTTCAAAGCCAGAAGTCAATGTCGGTGTGGCAGAGGCGCCCGCGGCGTTTCCGCTCTGTGGAGGAGGGGGTCCCTGGAACACAAGGATAAAATTTCAGGCCACATGCGCCAACCAATCAAGTCTCCGTTGCCTGCCCAGTCCGTCCTAGTTGACTGAGGTCCCGACCACCCACTAGCGCCGGAGACCACAGCGCCAGCGTCGCTGATAAGAGCAATTTAGTGACCCGGAGGTGGAAGAATTGCAGCTTCCGGCAAAAAGTTCGAGGGGCACATTGGCGGAGCCTGGATTGCTTCTGGAGCTTTCGCATCTGGAAGTCGGCAGCAAATCACAGTCTTTGGGTGATACCTTCAACCACAACGTGCAAATCACCTTTTCTGCACCCCGAACCGGCGCAGCCATGGCTTCCATGTTCGAGCAGCCGCGAAATGGCACCCTCTTCCTCGGAGGCCAGAAAATCTCGGGATCGGATATTCGTGACCAGAACGGTGCGTCGCTCAGTCCGAGGGCCAACCTCAAAATTCCATGCTGATTGTCCTAGTCCTCGCCACACAAGCCATCGCGAACGTTGTGAAGAGCTCTTTTGGCCCTAGCGGCCTGGACAAGATGATGGTTGACGACATTGGCGTAAGCTGCATCTGCGCTCTCACCAGCATACCCTTGATCTAGCAGAGACCTCTTTCTTATACTTGATAGGATGTTACTGTCACAAACGACGGCGCCACCATCTTGAGCCTACTCGATGTCGAAGACCCCGCAGGCAAAATCCTTGTCGACCTGGCGCAACAACAAGACAAGGAGGTCGGTGATGGAACGACTTCTGTCGTTCTCATTGCCGCAGAGTTACTACGAAGAGGCAACGAGCTGATGAAGAATCGCATTCACCCAACGACCATCATAACAGGCTACAGGTTGGCATTGAGGGAAGCCGTTAAATACTTGAACGACAACGTTAGCATCAAAGTGGAGAACCTTGGCCGCGAATCTCTAATCAGCATCGCCAAGACGTCCATGTCTAGTAAGATCATTGGGGCCGATTCAGAGTTTTTCTCAAACATGGTCGTCGACGCCATGCAGGCAGTCAAGACGACCAACAACCGAAACGAAAGCAAATACCCCGTCAAGGCCGTGAACATCCTGAAGGCACATGGCAAGAGCGTCCTCGAGTCGGTTCTTGTCAAAGGCTACGCACTGAATTGCACCGTGGCTTCGCAGGCCATGCCCACCCATATTCAAGATGCCAAGATCGCATTCCTTGACATGAACCTGCAAAAAGAAAGGATGAAGATGGGTGTGCAAATCACCGTGGACGACCCACAGCAACTGGAACAGATTCGTGCTAGAGAGTCGGGCATGATTCTGGAGCGGGTCGAGCTCATAATGAAGGCCGGAGCCAATGTCGTGCTGACTACCAAGGGCATCGACGACTTGGTGTTGAAAATGTTTGTTGATCGCGGAGCCATGGGCGTCAGGCGCTGCAAAAAGGAGGATTTGCGGCGTATTGCTAAGGCTACGGGCGGCACTCTCTTGAGCACGTTGTCTGACCTGAATGGCGACGAGAAATTCGAGCCCTCATATCTTGGACACGCCGAGTCAGTCAGCCAAGAGCGCATTTCGGACGATGAATGCATATTGATCAAGGGAACGAAAACCCACTCGTCAGCATCCATCATCTTGCGCGGGCCAAATGACTACTCGCTCGATGAGATGGAGCGCTCAGTCCACGACTCGTTGTGTGCGGTGAAGCGGACGCTCGAAAGCGGCAGTATAGTACCCGGAGGTGGCGCCGTAGAGACAGCCCTGCACATATACCTCGAGGAGTTTGCCGGCACCGTCGGATCTCGTGAGCAATTGGCTATTGGCGAGTTTGCTCAGTCACTTCTCATCATTCCCAAGACATTAGCCGTCAACGCTGCCAAAGATGGCGCTGAGCTCGTAGCTCAATTGCGATCACGGCACGCCCTGTCACAACGCATCCAAGAGGGAGACGGCAGCGAGGACGAGAAGACGCTTGCCAAGAAGAAAGGTTACAAGAACTACGGACTGGACCTAATGCGTGGGAAGGTAGTGGACGAGCTGAAGCAGGGTGTCTTGGAGCCCAGCATTAGTAAGGTGCGACAGCTAAAGAGTGCGGTGGAGGCCTGCATCAGCATCATGAGAATCGATACTCTGATCAAGTTGGATCCGGAGCAGAAACCAGAAGACGATGGGCATGGACACTGAAAGAAGCGCGCATAGAAGATGTCGCAGGGAGGCTATGAGTTGTCCCAAAAAAAAAAGGAAGAAAAGAAAAGAAAAAGCAATCTGCCTGTAATTTAACGTCTACGTGATACTGATACCCGCGGGTCGAAGAGTCTGGACCAGGCTGCTGGCTTGGGTCGCAAGAGGCGGCGCACTCTCGCGATATTGGCGCTGGCAATCTCGCAGATTCAATGGCAATGTACGGATATGTGAACAACCGCCGATCATAAAGACATTCGAAAGACTTGTCAGCCCTCTCATCGTCACTTGTCCCAACATACGACCAACAAAGCACCCGAGAACTGGAAATGAAAAAAAAAAAACACTTGAGCTGTAGTGTGTAAAATTTGATTTTATACAGAGCCCGTGATTCGAGCCCACGAACAAGCAGTATCAATGACCGCTCTTCACTATTCCTCCCCGAACCCCCCTTTGTCTATGCCTTCTTTGCCTGGTCGACTTTTATCTCTCTTCCAGCTTATGCCGCAGAATGAGCAGAACGATGGAAAGCATGTGCGTGCATGCCGACCGCTCAAAGACTTGCGAAACCAAATAAAAATGACATTGATCTTCTTACATGAGGACTAGGTCCACTAGCCCACCACAAGTTTGCCGTCTTCGGGGAAATCGTATTCGGGGATCTCGAGGTTAAGGGGAGCAGGGCCCTTTCGTATCCGACCAGAGATGTCGTAGTGCGATCCGTGGCAGGGGCAGAACCAGCCGCCGTAGTCGCCCGCCTCGCCAATGGGCACACAACCCAGGTGGGTGCAGACGCCTGGACGATCCACCAGGTTAGCAACTCCAACGCTTCTTTTCTTTTTCTGCTTCCCATTTTTTGGTGCTTTTAATGGCCCTCGTGACAAGTGAATGAATAACAAAGGGGGAGTATGCGTTTTCAAGGCTTTTTTGTTCAGCATCTGTCGTACGTACCCAACATGACCAGCCACTCGGGGTTCTTGACGCGGTCCTCATCGGATTGGGGGTCTCGAAGACTAGCGACGTTGACCTTGTTGGCGGCGTCGATTTCGTCCTGGGTTCGGTGTCGGATGAAAACGGGCTTGCCACGCCACTTGATAATGACCTATTGTCCGGGGAACAAAGAAATTAGAGTCAATTAGCCAAACACATCACTTCGTTGACCGTGCTGCAGACTTCTTGCGACGGTCTAAGAAGGGAGGAGAGCTTTATTGTAAACTTACGTTCTTGCCTTCCGGGATGGCGTTCAGATCGACCTCAACCTTGGCCATGGCCAAGACGTCAGCAGACGCGGACATGTTGACGAGGAATTCTACAGCCCTCAGATGATCAGCACCACCTCCAATTATTGACGATGGCAAAGCATCCAGCCCAGGAAAACATGACATTTCCGAGCCGGGCGTCCGTCAATTCCCCTGCCCATCTGTTTTTTTCGTCGCTTGTCTGGGACGCGCACATCACATACCCTGAACGGTGCTCTTGGCCCCAGCAGCAGACAGAGCGCCCATTGTGCCGACCATGAAGTAGGAAATGAGCTTGTTGGAGCCCTCGCCCTTCTTGGACATGTATTTGCCAAAGTCTGGGATCGAGTTGCCCTTGGACGAGGCGCCGACCTTGAACGGGCTCTGGTAGGAGGACGAAGCGGCGCTGCTGTCGGATCGCGTGGCCGTGGTGCTAATGGCGCGCACGGCGGAGGGGGTTGCAGCCGGTCTCGCCGCGGCAGAGCGCAGACATAATCGGGATGCGGAGGCGAGAGACGCCATCGTGATCAAAAATAGTCGACGATTGATGTGGGCGGGATGGGATCGGCTAGGATAGGAAGTTGTGAGGCGAATGGGGGGTTCCCAAGAATATTCCCTCCGTAATTCGTATGTGGTCCTCGGATGTGTATGATGCTGGCGTTTGGCCGGAAAGATTTCGACGCCGGAGTGGATTGTTGCCTGAGGCGATAAAAATATAGCTCACAGCTCGGAAATTGGCGTGCCGTGATTGGCGAGGACCTCTGCACCCCCACGGCCCTTCCGGGCTCGCCCGTGGTCTATCGCGCCGTGTGCGCAGGTACCTTACTTCACGAGCGCAGGGGTCATTATCTGCTCGGCCTAGCAAAGTCGACTGCTATAATATAATGCTTAGGCGCAGCCGGAGACTAATGCAATGTTGGTACGCATTATGTAGACACAGTATCCATCCTATGCTGCACTCTACTCAGTTTTTGCCTGTTCTGGCTGGGACAAGCCATTGCCTCGAGGCCCTCTGTCTTGTTGCGAACGAACCTCGCCTTGATCATGCGCGATCGCTTCTCTCCTCTTGTCAATGTGACCCTTGACCTAATGCATCCGCCGCAGCTCCTCAATCGTGCTTCTCATATCCTCCACGCTCGGCCCAAGCCCTTCGCAAACCAGCTCCTGTTTCTGCTCGTCCAGGTCCAAGAATCTCTCAATCATCTCGCCGTCTATGAACCGGAACGGCGCATCCGCATCGCGAGTTTGACTTCTGAAGGCGCGCCAAAGATTAAAACTGATGTTGCCAGGAGCGTATACAAATTCTTGTAGTCTCGTTTGAAAAGTGAGAAGTAGATCTTGATAGCTCGGGGCTATCTCCCCGTAAAGGAACAGAGTTCCCTCAACCTGTACAGCTTTCAGTCAGCGGCCACAACCCGACCGGACATGTCCAGACTTTCATCCCGACGTCGGAAGAACTCACTGATCCCAAAAATGCTTTTGGTGACATGACGGAGTTCTCGCTCGTTGCGACGTGCAGTTTCCTTATTCGATTGATCTGCTCTCCAATGTGAATCTCACTCGTGATCTCCAGCCTCTTTCGGTCTTGCTCGGTCGGGGCCTCCGCATTTCGCTGTAATACTAGGATATTTCCCAGTGAATCAGTCTCCAGCCACCTCTCTTCGTCTAAATAGCAGACTGAGGTAACCCATCCAGGTTGATAGTGTCGCGCCCTCTCTTCCAAGCTCGCACGGTTTCCATCCCTAGCTGGGATGAATTCCACTAGAGACAGGGATTGCATCAGATCGCCTACTCCAATCATGTTACCAGAGATATCGAGATCAATCGGCATCGAGGCGGGTCGGTACGCTGCAACCTTCTCCAAGGAGCCTGTCGTAGTGGTCCCCTCCACATAGTTGTATACTACCACTGTCTTTGACAGACCCGCGACGATATGTTGTCCTAAAGTTCCTAGACAGCGGCATGGGCCTTTGAGCTTATGAGAAACGATCTGAAAGACCTGACGCTTCTCGTCGACGCCGAGCACGAGGATCCTCCCCAATGTGCCTTGTTGGTCGAGATGGTCCTCGTCCGCGATGAAGCTTGTTCCAACCACGAATCGTTCTACCAAATTCCCTGCGCAGTCCGGCAGCTCAGCGCGAATAACAGCTTCTACCATTTCTAGAGCAGCAGATGCATTCAGGATGAAAGGCTTGCCAAGCTCCTGGAAAATGATCTCGTCGACAAGCCTGAAGCTGCTCGTGATCACCTCTTCATTCTGGATC
Organism: Aschersonia sp. MBC 508; assembly: GCA_030780645.1. Lineage (NCBI taxonomy): Eukaryota > Fungi > Ascomycota > Sordariomycetes > Hypocreales > Clavicipitaceae > Aschersonia > Aschersonia sp. MBC 508. The sequence goes on from JAPFUF010000881.1 coordinate 30,773, forward strand.
AGCTCCTTCTTGATACAGCCCAATCCAAAAGCCTTGTATGCAGGGGAGTAGGCTACGCGGCGTACTGTCTCCTTCATGGTGAGAGACTTGACATGCGTGAGTCTTTCCCTGTCGATGCGGCAAAGTCGGACATGCTTGTCTGTTGACAAAACGATGCAGTCCGGGAACGCTCGAGCATCGAATGGTGCAACATGTGTTGCATCATCTGCCGTCGTTGCCGAATATATAATTCTACCTTCGGCACTGTAGATCAGACTCGCGTGTTCTGTGGTGGCAAATACATTGCATGTCCCATCATTTTGAGGAAGAATATGTAGACGAGCAGGGCTACTCCCAAGCGTCACGCTCTTGCGCGCCGAAATTGCATATTCTGTGGTGGACATATTGAAGGAGACAACATTGCCGTCCTCCAAAGCCACGAGAAGTGTTGGGCCTGATGTTCCCGACGGGTGAAGCTGTACGAGCGCGATATCTCGAGGGACCGATGCGCTATCCTCAGTATGCCGCAGCGACTCGCCATGAAGCGGTTTCAAGGTTTGAAGGTCAATGATAGAGATCGTACCGGAAGTCCACCATCCAATGATACCGACGTCTGGAAAGTCTCTCGCGGCGTGTAGACAAGAAATTTGATCTGACTGCCCTGATGTGGGATTAATAGGCGAGTCTTGTGAATTAACCGCTAGGTTGTTCTGGAGACTCAGTGACACGATTGATGCTCCATCGATAGACAGTAGTATCCAGCTCGAGTTTGCCGACACGGCAGTGATTAGCTTTGCTTCAGGTGCATCCCAGCAGCGCAAGGGTTCTCCGCTTCTCGGGTCCAGTAGCATCGCTGACTTCTGAGTTACCTGGAGAATGTGTCCATTGGACAAATTGGCCGCAAGCAAGGTTTCCTGGTCGAGGGACATGCCTGCAAACTCAAAAATCTCTTCAATACCTCCCTCGGCGTCGAATCTGAAGACTCGTGTGTCGGCGACAGACGAAATCAGGAGGGTGTCCACCATCAACGATCCATGAGACTTGAGAGAAAACAGACCCCTAATGGCCTCGGTCTCGTCCAATATCCCTTGGTCTTCGAGCCCAACACCACTCCTGATGCTTCTCAAGCTGCCGTCGTGATAAGCACCGCATCCAGCCACGATTCTCGCCTGACCAGATGAGAAAGCATTCCCTGATTGGCTGTCTCCTTCCCTGTTGCCCATATCCATGATGGCGAAATCAAGGATTGGGGCATTGCTCGATAAAGTCTTGATCAGGACCATCGTTTGCGAACACATGTCGACGTGGAGTAGCTGAGAGTCTCCATGATGCGAGGCTAGGAACAGCTTATTCCCACCCATGTACACCAAAGACGAGGCACGGGATGTGTATAAAGATGAATCTGGGAATGTCATGGGAGAAACCGCCATCCCAGTGACGACGTCGCCGCCAGGTCCCGCGGACGTCTCGATGGTGAGAACATCCAGGCGTCCGTAGTCATCAGCCATCAGGAAGTGAGTGCCGTCATACTCAGCCCAGGCAACGTATATTTTGGGGTCCTGCATGGCCGATGAGACGTTCGAGTAGGTGAGACTGTCAAAGTATGTCAAGAGCGTCTCACCTACAACGAGCAAGCCGCCCAGGTGTGCTCTTGCTCCTTCATTGCTGCGGACATGATATCGTTTTTCTTCTTTCACAGGAACAGGGATAAGCATGGAAGCGTAGGGATCCGGAATAATTTCGTCCAACTCTCTGTCCTTCTGAGGATCAAACTTGGCCACGTCTCCACCATGATCGTCCTTCATCAATCTATAAACGGCAAGGCGAGCTTCCTCGCGATCAAGTTGGGTCTTGTATAGAAAGGCAATCATGGGATGACCAGTTCTGCTGTGCAAAAAGGTGCTAGCTTTCATCCACAGCTCAGTCAAACGAACCTGGTCCAAGGCGACGAGTTTTGTTGTTGTGCCCTTCCTCGTTGGCAATCGAAACACATTCAGAACGCCCTCCCAAAGATGCATTGCCATGAACCGGCCGGTCGGGTCTACGAGACACTTGTTTTGACTTTGAGAGTGACGCATGTATTGCTCGGCTGTATCCTCAATGCCTTGCTCTACAGTATCAAGCTGGTCTGTCACGGGGTTCCAGACGACATTGAAGTATTGGAGTCGATCAGTGCCGATGAAGAGAAGATCCGTCTCTGAATCCTTGGGCCGTAAACGCTGGAGCATAGAGATAGTCCCGTAGATCAGCTTTGTGTGAAGGCAGCTCATGCCCTCTTCGTTGAGTCGCCATATCTCCAACCGGTTCGCCTTGCTAAAAGCATTTGCTCGTCAGCGTGACTGCAAAGACATGAAGCTCGTGTTGAGTGAACGTCATACGCAATGACCAAGTCCTCAAAGTCTGGTGACAGAAAGTGAATGCGCAACGCATGTCGAATGCTCGTTGGCTTATGCACCGGCGCAATATATGACATTGTGATGCCGGTGCAGCACGGTGTGGATGAAGAAAAGTACACAAATTCATAGGGAGAGCTTTGCGGCGAGCTCCGTCAAATGCCGGCGTCACTGATAGATCGGACTTAAGCATGAAGGCAAGAGCTCGCCTCGACCCCCAACTGGATGGCATGAAGTTTGGTGGGGCTTGGACCCGGGACTCTCAAGCTTGAGCAACTGGGTGGCTTGTGGGGGGGAAAGGTGGGGGACCGAGCACCTGCCAACAACGCTATGGTGTTCGCTGATTCATTACCTCAGCAGGTCCCGAACCGCACCAATCCCTTGCAATGCTGTCGTACTCAAGACCGATCAAATTGGCGAGCTTGATGGTCCATTTCCAAGGGGAAGGTGGCATGGTGCTCCCAGGGCGTACCTACTTAAGTACTTTACCCACGAGGGTACCTACTTGGTCGGAGATCTCAGCGGTTGTCTGCACCCGTGAGCTAAGGGTATGGAGATGAGTGAGGTTTCGGGCATAATGTCTGCAATTCTCCCTGTCTTGATATTTTCGGAAGCTGTTCTCTGCACACCTCGTTCCCATGCTGCCGGATGCACTTTTGCGAAGAGCAGCGGACAGTGATGTATTCGCAAACCTCTGCGCCTGGTTTTGTCAGCGAATCAGTCGGAGAATCCACGCCTCAACATGAGAAACTCGATCAGCATCGCCAACACCAGGTTTGCTTCTATCCCCATCGGAACGCTCCCTTCGACATCGACTTCCAGCTGAGTTCGTTACGAGCAACAGCTTTCGAGCCGAGATCAGGTCTCCTGATCGACGAAGGCAGTCGTTACAATTACTCGTTTCCGAGTTCAGGGCCAGACGACAAGCAATTTGAAGCGTGCTTGGGGTATCTAGATAAGCTAGAGCAGCGTTGCACCGAAACTGGACATCTGCCTTATATGCTCCCGAAGCTGAACTACGCGCATGATACCCTAAGTTTACCAACCGAGTTTCTCAGTGTCGGCTTCGACATCGAGCGTGATCTGGCGGAGTACAAAAAAGAAGTTCAATCGTAGCGAGATCCTGACCTCTTGAAAGTGTGGCTGCCAATCATGAAGGTTGATGAGAGCAAGGATGAAGGGATCTCTTGGCCTCCGCGCAGTCATAGGCTGGCAAAACTTTTGTGGCATCAGGTTGAAAACGAGCAGAGGCCATTGTCCGATGCAGACCTCCAGGTTTCCCAGCTCCTGGAACAAGTTGCGCAGGTGGGTGATCGTGCGCCACATTTTCCAAATGTCTCTACAGTTCCTGTAAGTTCAGAACATGTTTGAGTGGTTTCCATGCTTGCTGAAATTCTTGGTCAGCTATCGCTTGACGAGGGCCTCTTTGAGCTAGGCAATGTGGACGGGCCAAGCCGAGACGATTGCGAGGTTATAAATGTCAATTTGCCCGGCGCCGTGAGCTGCCCGGACTTAGAGGCCCATCAGCATGTTCGTTGCAGGCCTTCTAACTCAAACCGAGGTTCCTCGAACAGACCGATAGATGAAGCTGTTCAAATGACATGTCCCGATGCGAGCAGTCTCTTGTCTCAATTTATGGAGATGCGCGGGGTTTCACGAGGTCACTTTTCTGCTTGTCCGACTTTCAGACTAGACGAAATGACCAACTTGCCAGAATCATCGCTGTCGCAAATCACGGAGGCACCCGTCCTGCTGTCTGGGCCGCAAGGTCCTACATATCATGAGACACGTCCGGCCATAGCGCCTTGCGTAGCGATATTGCATCAGACAGGATGTTGTTTCATCGCCTTGCAGCTCGGGTATTCATTGCTGCAACACTTGGAAAGTTTCTGGCCCGTTGATCACTTGATAGATCGGGACTTCAGCAGCCATCTGCCACCGACGCACGTTCAAATTGTCCGTGATGATCCCCAGGAGAGCTTGGTTAGAGCTCAGTGTGCTGAAGTTGATGTTTCATTGACAAGCGAACGAGGGATCGTCGTCACGACCCTTCTGCAAGTACGGCAAAGGCCCTTACCAGGCTCAAAATCACTGACAAACTTACGACAGAGGGTACGTGATTTGAGTCAGAAGTATCGCAGCCTCGTTATTTTGGTTTGCGACGCAAGTCCTTGGGGGGATCACGTTACAGCGCTATCATCGTCGGACCTGTCGGCGTATGCGGACTTCGTGTGCTGGACGTTGACGATGCAAGCCGAGATCAGCGTCTCCGTCGTGCCAGGCTTAGACCAGACCCTCTGCCGATGGATACTATCTTTGATGTCGCACGAGGCGTCACATATGGTCGAATTGCAGGAGTCTTGCTCTGCCAGCGATACGACTTGGGAGTTGTTCTTTAGACACTGCGGCCTCAACGTGCGGGTCGCTCAGCTGCTCTGTCACATGCTGCTCAGAGAATACGGGAATTCTGGTCTCGTTGATTTCTTGAACACGGACTCGGCTTCACGTATGTCTAATTATATGTCTGGACAGGCGAGAACAGCATCGCTGGCGTACGCAGTGGCTGTATGGAATGCAGGACATCCTTTGTAGGACAAACTCGACTTCAGCCAATCAAAACAACGGCGCCTATTTGAGGCAGCGTTCCTACCCATTTATGCGCTGAATCAAAACTTTCAATAGTAGTCAATGGTCTAATATGGCTTCACCGATATTCGATGGGAATAGGAAAGTATAGCTAGCGACGTCTGCAATTCCCCTCTGGTTGATTTGAGACATCGGATTATCGATTTTTGCCACTCCTGAGTATTGACACTCGCGTGCCGAGGCGTCAATGTAGTCAATGGCAGGCATTCGCCATCGTGCTCGGCTTTGCCATGTGGAAGTGCCCATGGCTGCTACGACCAGGAAAGCAATCGTTCGAGGCCTTGGCCTCAAGGCATATGATTGGCTTCTCATAGAAAGCGATTTTGGTATGATTCGCAGATACCGTGGAGGCGGATGGCATTGAACGATCGCATCATCAACAAGCAGCAAAGGTCGCTTCAGCCCCTCGGATCACACGACGACAGTCAATCGTCACAACCAACGCCACGACGCTGCTAGACCGACCTTGTGCGCCACCGACACAACAAGGTCGACTACTCAGTCAGCAGGGTGCCGCACAGCTGACCTGAAAACTTGCCCTTATCTCCCGGGCACTAGGGGGAGGCCTCCAGAACTCGGGAGGCAGAAAAGCGGCGATCGAATGAGGCGAGTCTAGCCCTCGGCGTACAAGATCTGAGTAACCACCGCCTCCTCGTCTCGGCATCTACCCATCTGAGACTGAGACTTTCGATCTCATTCCTTCATCACGACCACGATCACGACCACAACTCACAGGCATCATTTTGGCGAACATGACTGTGCCGGGGCCATTCATCGTCCGTTCTTTCAACAACGGCGATCTTCCCGCAGCGTGGGCTCTGTCTCAGAGCCTGGGCTGGACTCATAGACTGGAAGATTGGGCCTTTTTCCATAGACTCGCTACGGGCTTCGTGGCCGAGCGTGACGGTGTTGTGATCGGCACCGCCCTCTGTTTTCTTTACGGAGACTATCATGCCTCGATAGGAATGGTTATCACCCATCCCGATCATCAGCGCCAGGGCATCGGCCTTTCAGTCATGAGGCATTGTCTGGCGCTTCTACAAGGTCGCACAGTCCACCTGATTTCGACGGAGGTCGGTATGCCGATGTACACCAGGCTGGGATTCGAAGCGACTGGTGAAGTGTCGGTATTCATTCGCCATCAGCCGATCGCGGGACCTGCGGTGGATGGCGTCCGGATTATGAGAGATGGGGAATCCGATGTTGTTCGTGATCATTTAGTCAGAGGACAACTGCCGCGACCGATGTTGATCGACCTTCTTATCTCGGAGGGGGAAGTGGCTGTGGTCGAGGGTCATGATGAAGAGATCGTCGGCGTCGCCATCTGTCGTGAATTCGGATCACGGCGTCTGATCGGACCGTTGGTCGCGATCAACGAGGAATTGGCCTGCGCTCTCATAGCATTCTTCTTGAATCGCCATCCGGAGAGACCGATCCGCATCGATCGAATAGGGACAGCTCTCCGTGCCGAGTGGTTAACCGATAGAGGCTTCACGCAGCTGGTGGATCGGGGCACCACAATGGTTCGCGATCGACGTGACCCCATGGTTCTCCCCGATCAACCATTGGAGCCGGCAGGGATGACAGAGTTTGCAATCGCCAGCCAGGCCACTTGTTAGGCATTTCCTTTCTTTCACTGCCTTTCACTTGAGATGCGAGAGCCGCGCCTGTTCCGACGTTTTCAGCTGCCAAGTTTCTATCATGTCTGCGCGGCCTCGTCAAATGTTTGTGTTTAGGTATTCTGAGTCTATCCCTCATACTAGTATTCTGACGTAGATTTAAGCTATTGAAGAAATCTTGTGAAATGACCGAGGCGCTGTATCGAAAGCTACGGCCGCTACCGCTGCAAACATCGGGCCGATACAGAGACAGTGTCGTGGACCTATGAAAACAAGGAAAATAGAGAAATCGCCTTTGGGCATTGCATTGCGTAAACTTGTCTTTTCCCTGCGTTGGGTTCGATGGCGAGTGTTCTTCTCGCTCGTCTCGACGGGCCGTGACTAGTCTGATACGGAGTCACCCCGTCTTCACTGACCAAGACATGGTGCCGCACCAGGCGGCAAAGCCCCTTCCTATCGGGACTGGGGTGAACGCCCCCGACATGTGCCAGCGTGTCTCTCATAGCAACGAACTCCAATACTCCCTTAGGGCGCAACCTCCTGTCTATTGTCGACGTATTCCCGTCTGCCAAGCTCGGGCGCTCGAGGCTGTTAAAAACCAACCCATACCCGGGACAACATCGAGGTGCCGTCGCGTTTCTCCTCGCCGCCATAGTCTACGATGATGGCAGACTCATGCCATAGCTGAGATATCTACTTCGACTACAGGGCCTTTCAACTTTTCCGAGCACACTGAGATTCACCGATGGGCAGTCGCCTGAAGCCAGGATCATACCTGGAACAGGTAGGACCGCACAAGTACATAAGTTCCTGTCTGCCATTGCGAAATTGGTTACCCCGTAATAAGAAAGGACGGTGTTTCGCAAAGAGAGTCTTGGCCGTGCCACGTGAAGACAAGGAACTCAAAGACGTCCGCGACATGGCGGCTCGTTGGCCGTTGATGACGGAGATCGCACGCAGTGCAATGTCATGGTTCGATAGCGTCGGGATTTGATGGGAACAATTGAGCTGGCCTGCTGGTCTTGATTGAGCCACCACGGAGAGCGCCTCTGTGATTGCTGCGCCTTTGTCTGAAGTCTCGTTCCGATGGGTATGGCCCTGGATCCAGCTTGCCCTGAGTCTCACAGTGCATGCCGTTGCGGACGACCAAAGGATAAGAACTCGGAAGCTGCTGGGACTTGGACTTCTGAGGGCAAGTCAACCACCGAGGGGCGGGCGATGTGAAGGGATATGTCAATATCAGACTATGACGAACCATTCGTTCAGAACATCTGACAATGGTTTCATGTAGGTCGAATTCTTTCTACATGGCAAGTGCTCTTTCAAATTGCGCCCTAGCTAGACCGTAACGCCCAACCATCTTCCATTTATCGGCTCACAACCTAAGCGACATCGAACATGGGGAAAAGCCGAGGTGTCCAACGTCAACACCTTTCCCACAGCGGCCGTGGAAGATGGTGGAGTGCCGGCGCAGGATCATGCACTTGCTTGAGGCCTACGTAGACCACTCGACATGGCGCGTTGGCTACAGTGACAGACCTTGAGGCGAGGCCATAGTAATCGGAGATGGAGTGCGTCAGCCATCGCCTTCGGAGAAAAGAGAGTCAGCATGAGTACGCTCGAAGTGTTGGAAATGCCTTGCTAGTCTGTGGTTAGCCAGACGAGGGAAAGATACTGACTTGAAGGCGGCGCTTTCCCCATCCCCGAACGAGTCAAAAACAAGGCCGGAGTCGACCGTCTCGTGGGAAATCTCCCTCCGCGCCCTGCGATAGCGAGCCTCTTTCTTGTCCCGCAGCTCGCGCATGGCGCCGATCCTGCCAACGAAAACGATTTCCTCGTCGTCCGAATCCAGGTCAGACTCGCCCGAGACATCGCCGGCGGCAGCACGATCCTGAGGAACGGGCGGCGGCGGCGGTCGCTGCGGTCGGTCTTGCTGCTCCTCGTCGCCGCGGGGGAGTAGGAGGAAGTGGCGCACCGGCTCCTCCAGCACGCGCACCCAGTCGCGCACGGCGGGCGTCCGCTTGGCCGTCTCGCGCAGGTCGCGGGGGATCTCGCCGACGCCGAGCCCGGTGGCGCTTCCGCACTTTAGCTGCTGCTTCTTGCGCGCGGCCTGGAGCCGGGCCGTCTTCTCCTCGACCTGCTGGCGGATGCCGTGGTCCCAGAACTGCGCCACCTGGTACGGCACCCGGCATACTCTGTGCGTGGGACGGACCTCCCAGTCGGTCGGCAGCGGAGGCTGAACATTAGGGACGCCGACGAGACGATCTGCATGTACCCGAAGAGGGAGGAGCGGAAGAGCCATGTGAGCAAGCCTGCCGCCAGCATTTGGGAAAACAAGGGGGGGTGGAAAGGGGGAAGGATGTAAAGCGGAAGGGGAGAGAGAGGGTGGTGGTGGTGGTGGTGGTGGTGGGAGAAGGGGGGGAAAAAGGGTTCGGCGGCAAATACCGTTTTCCCATCGGCGGCGCTGGCGACTGCCTTCGTTGCCCCGAAGCAGCGCCTCCCGACGCTTCATGCTATCGCGCCGGGACGGCGGGCGACGAGGGAGCGCATTCTCGTCGGCCGGTGCGAGTGCGTCGAATGCGACGGCTGGCGCTCGGTGCGATGCGGAGGGCGGCGGCGTGTTCACGTCTATGGGGATGACGAGGGGAGTCCCGGTCCCGCGCGCAACGGGCGACACGCTCAGCGACTGCAGCGCCGAGATGGTCCACGCATCGATGTCAATGGCTCCGTTGGTGATGGGCGTCGAGGGCGAGGCGACGGGGCCGTTGGTGGTGGTGAGCTCCTCGGGAGGAGGGACCGCGTTGTAGATGGCCATTGGGAATCGGATGGGGGAAATCGGGCGGCGAGAGAAAGGGGGGGCCTTGTCTTGGCTAGGAGCTGGAAGAGGAGGAAAGAAAAAAAACCCGTCTGCAACGACTTGAATGCTGTTTCTCGTGTCGCGTCTTGTGGTATCTCTTGTTCCTCGACGGTCCCGAGGGAGCGAAACGGACGCCGGATCAATCAATGACTGTTCGATATCGGGCCCCACGAGGCGCGCGCCCGGCCCATGATAGGCCAGATAAGGATCGGGGAACAGTCTAGTGTAGCACCAGTGACATTCGCCGTCCGTCGAGATTGGTCTATGCTTACTCTCACCTTTTCCCCCCTCACGCCACGTTTAATATCCGGGGCTGTTCGTTTCCATCTTGAGGAATGAGCCGCCGCCCATTGGCCATGTCAGAAATCAGCGAATCAAACATCAACGGCTCTTTCGCCAAGTACACACCACGCGAGCAGATGCCGACACTGCAAGAGCACAAACGTCACAACTACTTAAGTAAGTAGCTGAATGAGTAGGCCCGACAGGCGCGGAGAGCGAAGCGGACGCATGTACATACACATGGCATCGCGGGTGTGCAACCTGAGTGGGGCCAGGTGAGGTTCATTGAAGTAGAGCCAGCCAAATGCAAAGCAACGGCCAATTTACAATCACCTATGGTACTTTTTCACGGCATTCGGACAGCTTTACAAAAAGTTCGAGCAGTACCATTGCACAAATGGGCGCTGGCAAGCTCCTTTCGTAAAACATGCTGCTAGCGATATCTACGTCGCCATTCAACTGCTCCCTCCTGTTTCCTCGTGGCACCCGCTGCGTGCTCAGCACCTCAACGCCCCTCGTCGCTATTGTCCGTTGGCTGCGCGAGACAGGCCGCGTTCACGAGCGAGAATCGCAGGCCTAGATCGTTCCCACCCCGCGCGGCGGGCGTTGGCCCCTGGTCACAGTTACGCTGGCCCTCGTGCTCGTCAGACGAGCCTTCGAAATGTCAGGGGCAAGGGTCTCGTTCACGGCAAGGCATTGACTCCTCAGCAAGGTGATTCAGCACGTGTGCAACTGATTTTCAGATACGTGATGCCTTTAGCCTGGTCAGCTGGCTGTCGAAAACCGTCAGGGGCCGCCAGCATATGGCGTGAGGGCAGAAGACGTGCATGCTGTACATCACGGAACACTGCGATGCGGCTTCACCACTCTTTGGCAGGCTTACGTGGCCCATCTCGCCGAGTACGAGAACCGTTGACGCTGTCAGGATTCGCAATCCAAGCCTTTGTAGAGCATCATCCAGCGCGGCGGGGGAGATGAGAGGCGTTGCTTGTCCTACGCGCAAAGCCCATTTATCCCCGACCACGGCCATGTTCGGACCGCCTGCCTACCTGTCCTTCTCATGTTCGTGCCTTGCGTCTCACGCTGCCAGGATAGAAGTCTCTCTTTGGAAGTGTGTCCGTTCTCCTCGAGTCCGAAAACCCGTCCTACCCTTTTCATTTATCCCATGGCAGCAAACGACTGGGAAGAGGGAAGCCGACAGACCCAATCGTTGCTCGGCTCCTGCAGCAAAATCAGTCAAAGGCAATGGAAGATTGTCAGCTCAGGGCCTCCAATTGAACATATGCCGCAGTAGACGGGCTGTCAGGAATAGTCGGGTGCGCAATGGGCAGTAGCCTTCATCACTGTCACGATTAGCAGCACGGCTTACATGGTGAACGGTTTTGAATTGGGAAAGAGCCCGATCGAGTGACCCCCGACCACGCCCCTTTCTGAAGAGTAGACGTCCCGGGGTTTCTTGCAGCAAGGCAGCGGGTACTGGCCCTCATTGTACTGCTAGACTAGGGCTCTGACCGCGATCTTGCATCGGGAATACTCGCTATCAGTCAGCGGAAGAGCTGCTGCTGCCGTCACGAGAGACCAGGATAGCTCGAATGAGAGAGAGGCAGAGTCGAGTCGAGAGCCAGCACCACCCCGTAGCATGTTCCAGGCTGGAGAAAAGGAATTGTCCAGAAGACAAAGGCTAGCGGAGCATCAAGACGGCCAGCGCAAAAAGTTCAAATCCGTGCAAACCTCCATTATGTACGCAATATACGAGTTTAAAGACCGAAGTCTCGGCTCAAGGGGAAAAGCGATAACTTCGTGCCTATCAATCCTTGTTTCTACAAGGAGTGGGCGGCGTGGAAGGCTGAATATGTTACTAGCGTCTACTTCCAGTCTCAAGACATGACCATACGGGAGCCGGCTGTCGGTTCTCTTCCCAAGTTCAACATCACGCTGTCTACGAAATGTCTCGTTCCCACGAGCCAGCAAGGACAGTAACCACTGACGTGCCTGGCTCGCAATGAGGATGTATGCGGTTGTGTTACAGTTGACCACGCAAAACTTGGCCGCCTGCTTCGGAATAAACTTGGTGTGCTGGTCGCATGTTGTCACATGAATGTATGCCAGCTTGGGACTCGGAATTAGCCAAGCTGTATGTGTGGAGAACGCAGCTCAACAAGGCTCATGTTTCCGAGCTTTTGGGACTCGGAATCAGCCAAGCTGCATACATGGAGAACGCAGCTCAACAAAGCTCACATTTCCGAGCTTTTGGGATTATACAATCACCAGAATATACACACGAACTCACAAGACTTCGCTCTCTTATCCACATGCTCATGCTGGCTGATAAGACATCCGTATCGTCTGATGTGAACAGAGGTAATACTGTCACGGCCTTTGAGCGCAGCAACGGGATGAGTCGGAGTTGGCCAAGTTGCTTACACGGAAAATGCAGTTCAACAAAGCTCAATACAACCTTTCAAGTGGACAACAGTCACAATGATGATGGGTCGCGAGCCGATACCTCCTGAGTGAGCGGAGATGAAGACTTTCTAGTGAGCCATGGCAAGTAAGAGGCAATGCCGGAGGGACAACTCAGTAGGGACTACACCAGCCGGAAGCGCGTCACCAGGGACTCGCGGCGTGAGAAGTGATGACCGAATCGCAGATGCGCGGATCTCTGCATGGCTCTCTTGCCATTGATCCGAAGAGCACTGCCTTCCTATATGTGTATGCTGTCAGGGTATTGCAGACTACACTATCATATGATCAGCCCAGACACCATCCATCTATGTGCCTAACGCGGCAGATGGTGGTGATGGAGCACGGTTTGATCCATTGCTCGGCTCGATATCCAAGCAATGCGCGCGGCGATCCCGTGCAGGGAGATGCAGAGTTCTGTTACGGGTTGCGCGTTGCGGTGAATCATGCCGAGATCATCCGGGACAAGACATTCTCTCTTTTCTCATGGTGGCGAAAGTTTGCATGAGAGCAATGTAGGTCATGTCAAGGAGCGTCGTCGAACCCTGCCTTGTTCCAATCAAACGGTGGAAGGAAGGGCATTCCGTGCTTTCTGTCTTTACTTGTCGTCATCCGCAGTTCATCGCCTGACTACCTGAAAAAAAAAAATCTTCCACGGCATTGCCGCTCCTGCAGCTCGAGCAGCAGTAGCATTGCGATAGCTCTCGTGTTTCTCTTTTTCCATCTTTTTTATAAGCAGAAAAGACGAACCCATAGACTATGCTGAGTACCGCATTACATCCTCACGGGCTCAGCGATTGAACGATGCCACCCAAAAAAAAAAAAAAAAAAAAAAAAAAAAAAAAACCGCCTTATTAAATCATGATTCTTTGGTGGAGAACAGATTCCGAGGAAGACGCGAGAAGGAAAAGAAGAAGAAACAAAAAAACAGCCTTGCGTCATGCACGAACCGAAAGGAAAGAAGAATGCGGGAAGCTACGCTTAACTGGCCTTGCTATCGCATTTAATGCATGATAGTAAAGTCACGGGAATTAAGACAGACCAGGTGGCCTCCCCCATGTCCCAGAATGAATGAAAAAGAAAAAAAAGGGCAGCGGGTAGCAATCATGCGTGTCAGGTGAATGTCATGGCAGCCTTGTCCGTAAAGCCGCGGATATTACATGCGTACATGCAAGTGTCCCATTGTGCCCTTTTTTGCTCCCCACCAAATCTGATAGCCACGACTCACTCTCGGCAAAGCATCGAACAGAACCGGTGCCCAGAAAGGAAAGGGGGGTGAAGGCCTGCTGCGGCGTTCGTGTGTGTGCGGCCTCCTGGCTGGCATGGTGAGCATGTTTTTCTGATTGTCAATATGCGCCTTTATCGGCTGGCCGGCATTTCTGGACTGATCTATATACCGTGCGGCATATGCAGAGCGAGAGGAGGGGGGAGGGGTTATTGACAGTCGCTCGAGGTGTTGTATGTATGTACCGTACCTACACCATAGACTCGGCGCTGCATCTCAATCTTTTCGCAAACTAGAGGTAAAAAAAGACTCACAAGGGGAAACAGGTACGTACATACACACACACGCACACACGGGTGAAACATGTCTTGGCCCATTTTTAAATTTCATTTTTATTCTGCATCCTTCTCCTTCTCTCGGATCCCGGCCCGCGATAAGTAAGACACCCGCAACAAGGAAGGAAGAAAAAACCCACGCGTACACACACGCATACGAAGGAAAAGTGCGATCAAAACACAGGGTGGGCCGGTAGTATTGTAGGGCTGCGGTCGAGATCAGCTGTTTTAATCCGGGGCGGCGAAGAATGAACCGGTAGCCCTGTGGCTTCGCCCTTTTGTGATACGTCCATGAGATTATGCGCCATCACCAAACATTCCTTACACGGTGAGAGAAGAAGAATAAGGAGAAAAGGAAGGGCAAGGGGAGAGGAGAGGAGAGGAGGGGAGAGGGGGCTGAGCGGGTGGCCGGCCGCCAGGAGGGGGGGGCGTCTGGGCCGTCTGGGCGTCGTCGACCTTGGTTTTCGTGGATGGGGAGAGCTAGATACGAAGAGAAAGGATCATGAACGTCAGCTTACACCCTGCCGGACGGGGGACCAGGAACTATAGCGCAGGAGGTGAGCGTGGACTTTTGCGCAATGAGTAAGACGGGAACTCGTGTCTATGGCAACTGAGGCAGGGCGAGAGAGATCCGTTTCCATGATATGATGAGAGGCGGGCTCTTTGGCTTGGCTTGACTTGACTGGCTGGCTGGCTGGCTGGCTGGCTCATCGGAAGGAAGGAAATAGGGGCGTGAGATTCGAACCCTTCGTCAGACGGCCCCCACGAAAAAGGAGAAAAAAAAAGAGAGAAAAACAGGGTGAGCAAAAAAAGTCAAGACGAACTAACGCATAGAATCCTCAACATGTACTGCGGCTCGGAGACCTACACACACACACAC